>VOMN01074489.1:0-10822 GCA_014899125.1 Orchestia grillus
ACACAGATACATAGTTACAAGCGTATTAATATATAGATAGATGGGTTTAAGTTGAATTCACAGAACAGACTGGGCTGATGGAGCTAACTGCAGGAGCTTCTTTTGTTTGGTAGGAACTTCAGAATTAAATTCTGTTTGTCATCAATGAAGCATCTAGGCATAGAGGTAATTCCTTGTTTATTTCTCAGTGAAACATTAATAGCATGTAAGGATTAGATTTCCTGCACATAATGTCATGTTTTCAACAGTACCACCTCATGTGCCATTGCCTAGCTCTGTTGGATACCTTCTTGGTTTTTTAGCTGTTGGAGAATGCAACACTTTTTTGTCACTTTCACACTAGTGACAAAATTTCCGAAAGATTGTGAAGCATGCGATTTGGTATGTTAGTTGAGGAGGGTTCGAAAGTGAATTTACGAATCTCGATTAGTGTACACCCAAAGTTTTTCTCTCGAATCTGAGTAGAACTCAATTTGATATTTTCTCAACTAATCGTGTAGCTATGCGGTACGGGTAGCTAGATCCACCCAGAAGGTACTCTGGAGGGTACACATTACCCTTTAGTGTATCCTAGGGACCAAGCTATCTCAAGAAATACGTTGGGTGTTTCACAAAAATGCAGGCTTACCTCTCTAAAATATTGTCTAAATAGTTGGACAAATGATGTTAAATTTATAAGATTCTCTCGTAGCAATGGTAACTCTGACATGAAATAATGTTATTTTCAGTATCACTAATACGGACTGACATCAGTCTCGCTATTAGTTCAAGAATACGGGCCCAGGAATTTTCTCCTATCTAAATCCTTAAAAGAGGGTGGCTGAGAGACGGACCAAGCAAGCAGCAACTGTTTATTAGTATATAATGGAATAGTGGAATGACTAGCGTTTTCCCAGTAAAGCATGCGATAAGTCATACATGTTCCTCTCGTTGCTGCGCGAGGTTTTCCTTTCTAGATAATTATTCTGGTTTCCTACGACTTAGTCTTCAATTTTCATCTCGAGATGATACCGCTGCCACTCTTAAACTCTTTATAGGTAGTAAGTGAACGTTCTACAAACGATGCAATGACTTCATCTCTTTGTGTAATTACAATAGGAGACAAACATCATTTCAAATTCTACTAGTTGTAAGTTTTCATAATGTTTTACGCTAGACTTACCTTCATTGAGTATGTTTTACAGAAGTTTTTCAGGTATCCTAGGTATTCCTTAGATTTTGAATGTTCAAGTCGTACCAGATGATTCTAAGCCATTGTCACGTTCGATTCCTACAGTCGATTACAGCTCACTTGTCCTGGGCTCTACTGTTTGCTACTACTGCGCGTGGCTAGATGATTATCTGGCTAATAGAATTCAAATCAGTCGTAACGAGACTATTACACTCTACAGCGTTAGTTGGCTAGCCTCTGCTGCTTTACGCCTGTTGTATGTGATCAATCTGTTAGGCTCGATTGGCAGCTTCTTTATGCGTGCATTTTTTGTTTTGTCAGTTTCTCACCATACTGTAGCTCTGTTAAAACAAACACAGTTGCAAGTTTCTAGGAAGTTTATCCAACACCAAATTTACAGTACCAGTTAGTGTAATCACCATTGAGGAAGCATTAACCCTGCAGTTCATATCTCTGGCTATGGAACCGGATTTGTCATGCCGTAAAAGTGCTTTTTTTGGACAGTTCAGCGAGTCGTTTTCCGGATCAGAAGAGCGCATTCGAGTGCGTCTGTCCGACCAGCAAGCAACGGAGGCTGCGGAGAGCGTGTGTGACGGGCAGTGGCATGGGTACGGCACCGTCACGGAGGAGGACGTCCTCAGGCTCGCGGGGCCTGGCACGGGACGGTGAGTGGCACCAGCACGGGACTTGTATGCTTGCCAGGGGGTGCGAGAAATGTCCGATGACGGGCGATTTTTTCCCTCCCCTCTGTATCTCAGTAGGGGGCCGAGAAGTCACTCAGCATTTTGTAGGGGTGCACGCATATAAAAAGAGCTGTAGTCAGGCTTTTCTGTGTATCCACTGGCGTTGGGGCTCCATGCACTCGATGGTCAGGTTGTTAGGGCGCGAGCGCCACACCGTGTGACGTCGTTTCCTAACAAGAAGGGTGAGAATGTATGGGAGTGAATATTCTGGTAATGAAATCAGATATTTTCTTTCGTAGGTTCAATTCAGCGTGAATTCACCGCCATTTTTTTGTTATGCAAGTAGCTTTAAATTTATGAGTTACCAGGGTATTTTAAAATTGTCATAGGCGTGCGAGCCTGTAAAAGAGTGGTTAATGGCAGGCTGACGTCTCATGATGAGAACGTTGGGCCTGCGTTATGTCTAATAACAGCTTGGCGCAGCAAAAAAAAACAGTGCAGAATAAAATGATTTCATGAGGCTGCTGCTGGTCTATTGTAGCAGCAGTAAAATAATAAGGGCGTTAAAGAGGGTTGCGAGAAGCTGTAGCAGCACAACGTTACTCGGCCAATAATTTTGTGTCATTGCAGAGAGGTGAGCGTGGCCGACAAAGGCGAGAACCTGTGGTCCCACCGCCTGCAGGACATGTGTGACGAGCTGCTTGCCGAGGCAGCGAGCGAGAGAATGCTGTACGAGGGCTGGGCTTCTGGCGGCGCCGAGACGCTCGAGCAGATCCTGTGTAGAGGCACCGGCTTCTTCAGCGCCTGCTCGGCCTCGGGGGACTTCGGGCCCTGGCCTGGCGACGACGACTACGATGACTATGACGACGGCGATGACTTCGAATATGTTCATGATGAGTTCTGAGCGAGGCTTCCCATGCTCAGTGTTGTGTAGTGCACTCAATTATTAACACATTGACCGCAGTTCTCCATACAGGTAAAATTTCATGTTGACCAATGTCTTCGTTGTGGATTTATAAATGAAGGATTTTGTTTTAACGAACTTGGCTATCCTATCAATTTTCCTTGTAATCCAAACTAGCATATACGAGTAATGAACACAAATTTCATGAAAACTAGAGAATTTGTATTCATATATTTTATTGCTTTCTTTGGTTAGGTTAGGTGATCTGGCATACCATATATGGTGGGCGTAGCGGTCAAAGTGGCAAACGCTCTTTGTATCAAAGAAGCATCCTGAGTTAGATGGAAGCGAAGAAATTAGGGCAACATTGCAAGCTGGAGCCAGGAAGCACGTGTGTGCACACGGCTGCTGAACTCCATTTGTAGCATGTTCACTGTGAAGTCTTTATTTCAATGCTGTAATTTTCCATTTTAATACGAATGAAGCTTCTTGTTTTTGTCTGTAAATGTTGTTCTCGTCACATGCGAGTTATATCATGCAGTTGAAACATGCGAGATCCCTGCTCCATTTATACGTAGGTGATGTGTATGCATTTATGCAGTCCCTGGCATGCTACTTTTAATGGATAGTTTCTGGCAATTTGAACGCCGAATGCTGGTGTTGAAACAGCCGGGAGTTCTAGAATTTATCGTCACAAACTGAAGCAATACGTACCTGTGTCTAATATATCAACCGTGAATCTAAGTCTAGGCGTTATATTTTTGTGCTGTAGTCATTCATTGTCGAGACGCTTGCTCGCGTAATGACTGTTCACCGCTTAATCCATCTTCAACCAAAGTAGTTCGTGTCCGATAACCTTGTGCCATTTCATGACGTAATATTCATTAATTCTTACGGTGATAGCATTATTAAACTCCTGTATGAGTATTAACATTAGCGATATAAGTTCCATTGATTAATGGAATGCTTGTCGACGTTCCATCATCGGAACGCGGTTGAGCTAGTCGCGATATATAGGCACTAGTGCTCCATAGCTGCATCTCGACTCGTTAGTGTACATTGCCGGATTCATTAACCATGTTTAAACCTGATGGTTTATTATCTCGTTTAAATTCTCTGCGCAAAGTCTTCAGGGATATTTTTTGTCGACCCATAGGCCATTAACGCTCTCAACTTTTTATCTTAGTCATTGTAAAAGTCTGTTTACGGCAATATTTTCGTCTGTCCGAGTGGCACGTGCCTTTGGCCAGCTTCATTTAACGAATGTCCGCTTTAGTATAACAAATATTCTTGTATATCTTTTTAGTCATCGTACCGCATTCAGGCCTACGGCTCTCTCAAGCTTATTGCTGTCACTCTGACAGGGATTTGTTGTAGGCCCTCGTTGGCTTCTCTGATTTAGTTTTCACTGCGTGCAGCATTCGTGGATTAGGCTCGGGTGGTTTGAGGCCTATTTCGTGACAATTTTAGTTTGTGGATTTGTTGAAAATTATAAACCGCTCTGAAAATGTTTGTAGACCCCAGTAAAAGGTGCGCCTGCCTNAGGCTTTAGCCTTGATTTTAGCTTGAAGCAGTTTCTCTACTGTTGGAGATATGCGACGAGAGCTTTACAGAATATATTTCGGCCACATTCATCTTGAAATGAGCCTTCATATGCATGTTCCTATCGGGTGTAAATGAATCCTTACTCACCGACTGCGGTAAAGAGAAAGCAAGATAGTGTTTAGGGTATGCTGACTTTGGTGTTAGACAGAACCTTGGTTTTCTGCTCGATATAGAGGTTACCTCGGAGTAGACTAATCCTAGGCGTCAAAGTTTATTGGATAGGTATTCTATTACTGTAGAATTTTGACTATTTCTTCGTTAAAAGTTTGAATCATGTATAGGGAAATTACCTTATCATACTCAAAGATCTTACGAACAGTGCAGTGGCGTTTTCCTAGCCTTGATTTTACCACGTACAGAGAATCTGAAATCGGCCAGGGCAACACAAACCCATTCAAAAAAACTTCTATGCACACTTGAAATTTGTCTTTGTCCATGCGTTTCATTCAGAAGTGACGTTAAAGTGACCATTAGTGAGGTACGTCACTGTTTACCCCCCATACGCAGTTCAAGGGCTGAGTGCCCTGCTTCTCTCACGAAGACTGCTCGGATAGTGGGAGGTCCGTCGTTGGCTCTTTTCGGTGAGAAGTTGCGCATCGTTCAGTAGCAGGTGAGGTACTGGGTGTCAACGTTTGCTTTGGACTTTTTCTGTTGGATAATTTTTTATTCATTTCTTCTCGAACATGAACAGTCGATCTGGCAATGTGCTGCAAGTCTTTTGTTCCGTTCTTTCAAGTTTTATTTCGGTGCGAAATGGTCTCGGCAGTCTCACCATCTTCTAGCGAGGGCGTCGTACCGCACCAAAGTAAAGGCCATCCGAGCTCTAGCGAATCTTGCTGCAGAATAATAACTCGAATGAAAAATATCCTCAGCTTCCTGGACGGATCCGCAGACACCGTAAGAAATACGTGTCAGTTAATGTTTCAATTGAGGTAAACTTTACCGTTTTTCTTGCAAGGACACTATTGCTTTTCTAGTTATCTTTTACAATTTTTCTTCAATTTAGTAATTTGATATACAAAGTTTAATAAATAGTTCGTGTATGCTTTAACTCAAATCGTACGTCGTAAGCTTTTCTTAAAATAGATGAGGTTGTATTTCTGTGTTTTTCTTCGTCCTAATTTAATCGTAGTATGGAAAGCAATACTCTCTCACACCGAAAAAGAATGAACCATTTAAAATGGACTATTGAAAAAACAGGGAACCTAGGCACGAAGTGTGTTCTCATATAGAATCCCCTGCGCATAGAAATAGCAAGTTAAAAATGAAGTAACAAATGTTCATGTATACCTAAAAAACGAGGTATAAAAATTAAAATGAGCAGAGTGAGCACGAAAGATAGACATCCCAAAGGTCTGGCCATAGTTGAGATGACCTCTCCGTACCCCCTAGGGACGCCAGTCCTCGAAGCCTACCTTTCCCCTTGAGGGGTTACTCAGGTGGTGGTAGTGATATATAGATGTAGCGCTTCAGTGACAAATCATCTCGCATCGGAACAGCAGGGACCATTTAGTATGGACTCTAGAAAGTGGGTAATCGACCCACAGTGTGTGTTCCCATACAAGATCTGAGCATAGGAACAGGAAGTTTTTAGAAAGAAGAGGAAGAAAAGCCCAAGATCTTCAGACAGTACCTACTGTTTCAAAGTACAGACGTTTTAGCTCCTGTAGTAATGACCCGCTGTCTGTAGCACGTGACCCACATTGTGCAGTGCAGAATAGTTCTCGTGTAATACGTTATTTGAAGGACGCTCAACGTTGTCAGTGTTAGTCAGAGAATACCAATTGTCGGGTGCGTCGCCGACTTCGCGTGATGGAATTCACGGTAAGTTGGACCTATTTATGCTGCGCTGCGTAACTTGCCAATAAATGTGACACGTTAAACTTGGCATTTTCTCAAATTGGTTTATTTTCAATGGGATTTCATCTATGGCTCGTGATTGACTGGCCCGTTTCTTCCTCGACAAAGTTGCAACACAGGCATAATGAACAAGAAATACAGCGTAAAAATTGTGAAATTCTACTCGAGGTTACACGAAAATCATCAGATGGCGGACGTCGGAGGAATATAAATGTGCGATAACATCTATACGTAACTTTTATTGAAGATAATACAGAAATAATGCCTAGGGCTATATGTAAATAAGTATTCGTAACCGTAAAACCGAATTACATAATAGTTTCAAGTATAAATCATGCCTGAATAAAATTGATCATTCCACACCCCTACACCACTGACTTAAATCACACAAAAAATTCATAAGTGATTAATCGCAAATTCACCCGATTGAGGCTGTGGTGTATATTTTACAATTTTAATGAATACATTGCGACTATTGTGCAAGGTAAGCTATCGAAGAAAATTAGGTTCGCTGACAAGACTTGACCGGATTTGATAGTATTGTTCATTTATCGAGAGAATGTTAATTTATTCTCACTTATCACATGTGAAACCACGTATCATCGTATTTAATCCAGAATTAACATTTCGCTCTAAACAGTGCATTCAATTTTCATAGTATAAAGTTTGAATGCACATTCAAAAAAACGTGTCAAGCTATACCGTCAGAATTATTGTATCATATATGTAGAAACGTCTAAATATTTTCGAGAAGTCTGTCTTTTAAATCTCTATGAAAAACGTGAGCGGTAATTAATTGTCAAGCGCAATTGCTGCTTTCGAATATACTGGCAACAAAAATTAGTCGGATATTAATTCGTATCCGCTCTGCAAACCTAATAAACCTCAACTAATCTAGTTGAAGGGAACAGTCATGCTGATGGTGCAGTAGTTGATCACTGTAGTGTGACGGGGATGAGGATGCAAACTTCCTTCCCTCCGTTTTGGTTGAGTAGCTCCCACCTCACCGTTAGGGAGAGCTGTAAAGCAGACAACGCTTGAGTTAGGAGTGCAGCGAAAAAAGCGGGGCTGTGCCAACGAGGTGGCATCACCATGCCCTCCCAAGCTAGCACACGATGTATCCTGTTCTCGACAGGCCATTAGCTCGGCCTGCTTGTAGTTGTCACCCACAGACCAGACAATAACGCCTTCATTCCACTTTTGTGTTGCTCAAACCAGATCAAAATTTTAGTTGACAAGAGGGTGAAGTTCTATGTGGAAAGAAATTGTTTTATCACATGCGCCCGACCTATTTCGACAAACCACTCGAATATTCACTGGCAACAATCCCTTTCCCTATTTTTGTAAAAGATTGAGCTTACTGATTGAGTACAATTCTAAAAGCTTTCAATATCGATATTGCCCTACTAAACGACTATAGCGACTGACTGCCTGACTAAACGCTAGACTTTTTCCTGTAAGAGCTTTCATTCATCCTCCATTCAATCTATTTAAAAGTGTACAAGCTCTCGCTAATTCGACCAATACATCCCTCGCCGCAAGTTCCTCTCAAGCATACATCCGGGAGTGTCGACTTAACACGTTCCCTGCGTTAGGCCGTTCCATTGTTAGGTTATTACAGTCAGACTGGGTTTGAATTCGGCGCCACCTCGTATTCTGAAGTTACACGCGCTTCCTTCTTGTTCGCTTTTTCCCCTTTCTCGGGCTAACGGGCTTCGTTACTTCAATTTTTCAATTGAGAGTTTTCCTTTAAAAGCAATCAAAAGGTGAGTGCTGACTCACAAGCCAACCATCACGCAGCAGCGGAATGAATTACTTCGTTGGTACGTACACCCGTGGCCCAACACGCAGGAGGACGTGTTAAGCCTTTGAGACACAAGCAAAGGGTTTGCTTTTGTTACTTGCACGTTCACTGTCACTTGATGCACATGCGAATCAAGTGATATTTTGATCGTTTCAGCTCAACGGTTATATAGCTACGTTTGAATTTTGGAACTAAATTAATCAACGAACCTAACATTCATGGTGGCAGCGAATGTGTTAATAATCAAATTCAGACACACGTACGTTCATACAAGAAAATAAATAAGTGCTTGAAAGTGGTACGTAGATATGTAATTTTGAGGTTGATAAGGCCCTATCGGTTTGCATAATTAAAATACTGCAGCATTTTTTTGATAATACGCTGACGTACCGCAGGGTCTCGGAAATGTTAAAGTGTAACACAGAAATCGGTAGGCAATGATACCCACAATTTCAAATTTCACAAGAAAGGACAAGTCCATGCATTTTCCATTTGACGCCCATATTTATGCCCTAAAAATGGTTGACAGCACATTATTTTTCTGCATGACATTTCAGTAAAATTACCTATACATGCAGTTTTTTGTTAAAATTACAATGAATATAAGGTTTCAAACTTGACATATTGTCAAAATTCCAAAGTTTTCATACTTTGTCCTCCCAGTGACTCGCAATCAACCTGTTTTCATTCCGTGAACTACAACACCATTTGCATTCGACACCTATGCTACAATAACCATCGCTTCTCAGACACCCCTCTGCGTCTACTCAGATGACCACAATCCCTTCTTTGCTCCACATGTTCCTCTTATTCACGCTATTTTATTCTCGTTCATAAATTTCAAACACACGGAAGCTGTAACGACGGCAAGGGTACGTCCCATAAAAATTGCCGTAATAAGCTACACTAACCGTTTTAGGTTTAAGTATATTCACTCAGTTGGAGTTTATTTCTCGATTTTCTTTCTAGTTCGGGCTATCGGGGGAAGGGCACTCAGGAGAATGTATGTATTCAATATCCCTGTACTCTGAACACTGAACAGCAGCGGTTGCAAGGTTAAAAAAAATTGCAGGTACCGTCCGCGTAAATATGGCTAGAATATCAAGGATATTATCTTTGGATTTAATGCTCATTAAACATTTGGAGCATGTCCTTATCCAAGAAAGTGAATAGAGGCAGGATAACTAAATTAACATTGTTGTTTATTTGAAATAAAAGAAATTAATTAATGCTTGTCAATCGTAATGCCTTCAAGTATAATCAGCATATGTCCGGATAATTATGGGACGAATAAAGTAAATATTCAACCTTATAAATTGAAATCGTCGCAGCACAAATAAAACTCCCGTAGTAGCTCTTCTAGAAACTAAATTTTCGCACGTAGAAAGAGCAGCCGCTGTAATGACTTTACATTTCGAGAGTCGTATTTCAAGCCCTGATACTGGGTTCGCCAACAAAAACCCCATAGGAAACTATGCAACTTAAAACTTGTTCAAAAACAGACCGTATTTCTTTACTAACATAATCCTTCTCCTTCAGAGTTTTTATCAAGGTAAACATAGAAGATAAACTTGATTCATCTTTTAGTTTTAGTTTCACTCAACAAACACTACACTCCGCATACCCTACTTTAGAAATGTATTAGATACACACCATGACTTTTCGGCCCCAGAGAATTAAGTAGCTCGTGGTAAAATTCTCTACTTCTGATTGCATAACTGCTTCAGAGACTCTAGTAAGACGCGTTTGCGCTCGACCACAAGTTCAACTAATTTTACACTCGAGAAGTGACCGTGACCGGCAAGTCATAAACCATACTTCACCTGGCTGATCAGTACAGCGGCTCGGCTACAGTAAACGGGCTTGTCAAACAACTTCCCAATTTCTTTAACGTAAGGGCACAGAATAAAAAAACACCGGTCAACTAGCGAACTTCTTTGGTTCGCGATACCTGAAGAGGTAATTTACCACAATGTGCTGAATAGCAGACATTAATGTTCACTCACGGAAGGGTAGATGGACTTGACAGGAAGTCCCTCGGCGTAGGTAACACTGGTGTGGGGCGCGATGGGGCAAGTGAGGCTCTGCCCACAAGCTTCAGGGTTAGGAAGTGGGAAGGGGATAGGGATACCAGCCAGGATTCCCGCCACCCTTGCTGTCAGGGACGTCACTTCTCCCTCTGGAAAAATAACGTTTAAACGTTACTTACAACATGGAAAAATCAAACCGATTGTTCCATGAAATTGACCGTAACAATCAAACTATTATCTAATTCAATGTGACTAATTAAAGCAATCAATTAAGGTGTAATTTGAATGGAGATTTTAAAAAATTTGATCGTTTGATTCAGACCGTAGAACCTAGCCATCAAGGGTAACAGTATTTTAAAAATGAATGTACGTCATAATGCACAAAAAAATCGAGTGAACACTTCATAAAACAATGAGCAGAAGACGATAGAAAATCAACTCAAGACAGCTTCAGTATGGGGACGCGCACACTGAAAGCAGATGGCAGGACGGACGTGTGAAGAATGGAGTCGTACAAGTCTTCACGACCGCTAAGCTTATTTAAGGACTACCACAAGAATGAACGTTACTTCAGATATTGCAAAGGCCGCAACAACTGTTGCTCTTACGGCTGCGTCCTGCAAAATTGGCTATGATAAAAGAAAACCAAGTCGCATTATCCGGTCTCATTAGGACGACCATCTTTACTGCATGATATGCCAAGTTCGTAAATATATAAATATACTAGACTACTCGTGACCCGTTGGGTCAAATAATATTTATCAA
>VOMN01074490.1:0-16732 GCA_014899125.1 Orchestia grillus
TGTCAAAATGTATCCATTTAGGAACAAAACGTAACTTTTTCTGGGTCTTGAATGGTATTTAAAGTTGCCTGTGGCAATTCTATTTTTCCAGGGATGAAATGACCCACCGGCGGGGGGCATCGCAAGCGACGTGTTGATTTTTGCGGCCTCAAGCCGAATCCGGGACAAAATAATTACCTCTAAGTGTGCTGCGTGTTTGCTTTAACACAACTGCAGCTTACCAACAGAAAACAATGTCCTAATGTGTGCGCTTGTTTTCCTTAGCACAACTACAGCTTACCAACGGAAAACAATGTCCTAATGTGTGCGCTTGTTTGCTTTAACACGACTGGAGCTTACCAACAGAAAACAATGTCCTAATGTGTGCGCTTGTTTTGCACCCAATTTAGCATTACTGGGCGTTCAAGAAAAAATACCAACGTATTATATGAAAATGCTATGTCAACTTGGAAATATTTCAGCAGTGAAGAGTAAATTAACAAGTTCCTTGCGACGAAGCTATTTTGTCACATGTCCCTCCCGGTTGGTCACATTGCACGGAACGCGTTAATGCGTCGGGTCGCATTGCAGAGAACGCGCTAACGCGTCGGGTCGCCGCACTTGTAGCAGGAGCAGTCAGCGGGCTCCCGCAAGCTGACCTTCATGGCCGACTTGGGCCCCACCAGCTGCAGCCCGTCAGCGTCGTAGCAGCGGCTCAGCACCACGTCCCTCTGACGCAGCGTCGTCTCGCGGCAGCAGCGGCAGTCCTGTGCACGAAGACAAGTACAATGGGCGCATGCATCGACGGGCCTCGTTCCAACCGACTTCAGAACAATTAGGGTGGCCGAATACGCCCAACTTGGTCTATCTCAGAGTGCGATTCTGAAAATTTTAGTTACAGATACCCGCAAAATTATATCATTGTATAATTCTTGAATGTATTTGAATAAATCGTTCAATAGGCTACTTCTCTTAGGAATGCTTATACCACAGGTTTCGAAGGTGTTCTGGAATAAAACGCAAAATAAGGGTTTTGTTAAAGAATTTAATTTAAAAATTATGAACAAGAATAGCAAATGGACCATGTTCATATTAATTCGTACCCATCTCATTAACCTGCTTTAAACCGTCTACAGTGTGACAGAGCTATGTTATTGGATCAATGTGTGAATCTGATTTAATAATGCAGATATTCTAGGTTATTTCGGTGTCATAGTATTTTAATGGTTCACTTAACGTTAGCATCCGTGAAATATTTATTTCAACTTTATGCATGGTTCAGACAACATGGTGAAGACAAGAAAAGATTGTTAAGACGAATATTGCAGATGCTCACAATGACGTCAGTGGCTACAAATAAATTTCGAAGCAATTCGAAGTCTCTTTATCAACCACTCGAAGTATTTTACAGAAGTACAAAGTTTACTACCATCCAGAACCTTACAGGATGAGGAAGAAAGGAGAAGCTATCTCCTTGATCGGCAAGACAAGTAGTGCGAGAAATTAATAAAAACATGAAGATCCCAGGCAAAGTGTTGTTGCAGAATCTCAATATGAAGGGAATCGAGATTCCGAGACCAACGCTACAAAGTACATTTAATAAGTTAATTAGGAAGGACTGAATGGATCTAAGAAAACCCCTCTTCTTCCAGCAAGGCATGTTAAAGCCCCATTATCTTTTGCCCAAGAATATACTGATAACACGAGCTCCATCTGGACGTCGGTTCTTTTGTCAGAGATTGGAAGTTTTTGGTCACAGTGACGTGTCTTTGTTTGGAAAAGAATACATGAAGCATTCAAACAGAAGAACACTTTTGCAACTGTTAAACATGGTAGTAAGAGTCGTATGCGTTGGGGATGTTTCTCAGTTAGTGGTGCTGGAAGCATTGTGTAGGTTATAGGAATCATGAAACAAGACAAATCTGTCAAAATTCCACATGAAAATTTCAAACAGTTCGCCGAAGCTCTCGATATGCGACCCGGTGTTGTCTTTCAACATAATGACCCCAGGAATACTCTGAGAAAGGTTTAGAAGACAATGAAACTAATGTTTTACAGTGGCCAATTCAAAGCCCTTATCTCAATCCGATCGAAAATTTGTGGGGAGTTATGAAAATGCCAATACTAGGAAACCCAAGAATCTGGAAAAATTAGTGGAAATTGTACGAAATGAGGGGTCCAAGATGTCTACTGACGACTGTAAGAACCTTGTAGTGAACAACAGAAAACATCAAGAGGCAGCTATTTAAAATCAAGGCGCTTCACTACAGGCTATTGAGATGAGTAGGTAAATATTAACATAGTTCATTTGATTTTGTTCTTCATAAGTTCTTTGAAATAAATTCTTTCAAAAACGTTATTTTTGAGTTTTATTCCAGAACACATTCGAAACTTTTGGTATAAGCATTGCTAAGAAAAGTAGCATATTGAATGATTTATTCAAATATATTCAAGACTAATATAAGGGTATGAATAACTTCGGGCATAACTGTAAATCGCTATCTCTTTTGAACAGGTAAGAATTTGAAGTTTCTTGAATTATTGTGCGATATTGTGTATAGGTCCAGGATTATGGGACAGTTTCTCTCCCCTTTTCTTCTGTTGGTGCAAGCGTCAACTGTATCATCTTTTCCACCGTTAGCCTCGGGTGGATTCAATTGAGTCATATCGTTAGGTGTGAAAGGGGGTTTCATTTATAAGCCATAATGAGCTCACCATGGTTCAAAAAGGGACGTTCTGAAAATTGGACTATTTACGTGAGCTCAAAAACTCGGATATAAGTAGGTTGTTCAAACACATAATTTCTTAGAGGAGACTGGTGTACACATAAACTAGGCGCAATAAATATCTGATACATAGTAAAAGTTTCCACCCGAATAACTCAATCTTCGTGTCGTCAGATCCCATAGCAAAGCGTCCCAAAAATTTGCAGGCTGCTCTCAATGTTTCTTGCCAAAATTCAGATGATTACCGACATGAATTGCTTTCAGTAAAGGTGTGCAGTTTGGTGTGCAGGAACGGAATCCCTCGTTCCTAAGAACTACTTGAATTGTGTTATTGCATGCATTTGTCCCAGTCGCTTTCAAATAATTTTAAAGTTTAGATCGAGTCACTCGAGGAGTCTGATACTTTACACGGTTTTAAAATTTTAAGTAGACGCTTTCAACATGGTAGACTTCCAGTGGACTGATGTGTGAACCGGCGGATCGTGGCACCAATGGTTGAGATTAGTATTTTTAGCATAGATAAAAACTGTTTATGGGCCAAACCCTTTCCATGTAACTGAACAATTACGTCTCTCGTCTATTCTGGCTATTCTTTTGTCTTCGTCATATTAGAATTAGACCGTTAATAAACGATGCCCTGACCTCTTCTCATGCAGCTCTTAACACTGTTTCTGCGACGATGCTATATTCTCGGGGTAAACACTGACTGAACTCCGCTGAACGTTAAAGCTCTCTAAATTTCCTAGCCAAGTGACTTTGTGAAGTTTGTTATGGAAGGCACCTGAAGGTTTAGCTGTGTGGTTCTGCCGGGTTTTGTTTTGTTGGATTGCAAACCTAAAGACTATCCTTGATATTTCCTTTTTCCCCCAATTTTTAGTACGCAGGCATGTGAATACTAAACCCGTTTTCGGCAGAAGCGACGTAGGTACCGCATCTTTTTACAGAGAAATCCAAAGCCTAGTTCCGTACCTAAGAATGCGTTGACCTACATTTTGAGAAGCTGAAACATGCATTAGCTTGAGACGACGAGGGTCTAAACTAACCTTGTAGAAGCCGGAAAGCGTGTTGACTGAGGGCTGCACCTTGGACTGGCAGGAGCCCTCGCACTTGCTCACGACCACGTCCTCTTCGCACTGGCGTATCATCCGGCCGCCGTCGTCATGCTCCTCTGCACACGCGCGTCACGTGTTACAAGTCTCTCATGTGCGCGTTCTCTTAAATATTGGCTACCGCCTCTACTACATCACGTCGTTCTCTTTCTTCTGCGCGCACGTCACATGTTGAGTGTTTTTTGAGCGAGCGCACTTGAATATTGAGTACTACCTCTGCCATGTCGCTATACGTCGCATCGTTTTATGTGCTCGTGAAATGCATTTTATATTGGTTTTTGATGCTCCAGCTTGCGAGTTGACGGTGTATGACCTCACTCGGGGATGCGTCGCTCTACACGGCGATGCACAGTCTAACTTGTCTGCCAAGGCACGTATAACTATCCCTAGTTATCTATAATTTTGACTTCCAAGCGCAGATATGAACCCTTCCTTGTTAGTTATCCAAGGGCGGCGAAAAGCTAGACTAGATGATGTATAACTTCAAGCATATGCGATGTCCAGTCTCAAACATCAGTGATGGCACTACCTCGTATGTTTATTCAGTATCATGTAGCACATTCGGAATGCATTGCTTTATCGCACATTTCTGTGGTATGCCAGAGGAAAAGTTTTACATTTAACTTAAACATAAAAAATCCCATGAACGCAGGAGTTACGATGACTAAGCGAAAGCTCTAAGTTTCTCTTATCCATTTTTGAAGCAGGAATATCGGTACACAATTCATTTATTTTAATATTGAAGAGAGACGGGAACAGTTTTCACGTGAACAGTACACCCTTAAGCCAATTGACTTATCTTTGCGCTGGTCATAAATATGAGCTCTCGACTTTCAGGTGGTTTCAAATGAAGTTATTTATTCTGATTCATTGACTCTAAAATAAAGTTTTGCAATACTATAGTATCAAAACACTTTCGTTCCACGAACGGTAAAGATGTCCAAAATACAATAACCAAAAATTTACCAAATTAGTCTTGTTTAAGTTGATAACCTCTACCGATAAAAACGTAACGCAAGTCCGACGCTAGTTTCTCATCGATTTACTCGTATTAAAAGAATGTATTGCTGACAACACCAGGGTAATCAGTGCTCTCTGTCGTCGAGTCGTAGATGTAGTGTGGTGCAGACTAGGTAAAGAGCACCGTGTTGAGCTCTATACGGCAGGTTAGGATGCCAGGGCTTATATAGGAAGTGAAAAGATTCCACCTACTGATGTATGCTGTATGTTACCAATGAAACCATGGGCTTAGGCGGAGTAGAGCAGCTTTTTTATGGTTCTGAGAGTCGAAACTGATATTTTTAAAGGTCCCGAAGTTGTTTAAAATGTGTCCCATCTTAAAGTTTTTGAACTTCGAGGAATTTAAATCCCACATATTCACGCAATCCGTTTGGATTTCGAGTCATACGCTTGTAAATCCCTCGAAATCTGCACTGAGCAAAGCCTAGGCTGAACTCTTCCCTATCGAACTAGTGAAGCTTGAAAAGAACTCGGCACTGGCTAAATTCCGACACTAACTATGAAGTGAATCTCACCTTGCGTAATGTGTATGGTGGACGGAAGAGTCTCACACTCGTCGTAGGTCCGTCCTGCAGCGAGCGTCGTCAGCACGGCGCACCACACTGCCACCAGTGTTGTCGAATGCATCTGCGCATATTTTAGCACTGCAATTGGAATGGACCACTCAAAGCCCAATGAAAAAATCATTTTGGTCGCCAGGCGATAATGTTTTCTAAATGTGATGACCATCTGGAATAACTTGGGCCTAAAGTTCCGTGCTTGCAATGATCTGATTTGGTTTAATCACCGTGCTCAGGGAGCTTGTATTGGTTTTCTCGTCTGTTTTTCCAGTCGAGCAGCCCTTAGTAGTACGGTAGGTGGCACACACTAGTGTGTCCTCGAAATCGTCCTTTTCTGACCTAAATTTAGGTAGTTCTTTGTCTGGTATTGCCATCTTCATTCAAAATTATTTTGTTAGCAATTAGATCTGAAGTTGTTTTATGCTTCATGTCTGCCGGATACATGTTTTGGATATATCGTCAAGCTGCTAGAAAATTCTAATACGGGAAGTAAACTGATATTGAATTTTGCGTACTCTTGAGGTCAAGTTTTCGAGTAGTCGAGCAAGATGATGTAATTTAAATCTTGCTTTGTTCTTCATTCACAAGGCGGGTAAGCATACATATCTTGTATTCTATATTAAAATAATTTACTATATCATATCCCTTGATTCATATTGTTCTTCTTGATTTCACAGAGTATTTGATACCAATAACATGAGCGTAATTTTCTATTATTTTTTTACCTCGGTAAATTTCTTTAATTTCACAGATTCGATGTCTCATACAGTGTCCCTCAAAAATTTGAGACAGGTTAGGAAAAATGAGTTTTTAATGACAATTGAAAAACTGATAGAACCTATAATGAAGCATTTAAGGAAACAATTGTTCACAAAATAACAAGGATATCCGTTCATGAAGGAATACGAATATTTGTTTAACGCAAAAGTTTGCAAAATATTTAATGAATCCTTTCTTAATATTCCCCAGAGTAACTTTTGCTGCTACATATAGCATAGAGACGTTTGGAGTAGCTCCCTAAAACTTCCTGTATGTTTCTTGGCTAATATTATTTTATTCTTCGCACAAAATTTCCGTTAGTTTAGAGATGTTTTGAGCTTTCTGAATTCTGGCCTTCCGTTCTTTCCACAAGTTTTGGATCGGATAAAGATCTGGAGATTGTCTTGGCCATTTTAGAACGTTTATTCCATTCGTACTTATCCAAGTTTGTGTCAGTAGCTTTGTAATATACTTTGGTTAGTTGTTGTGTCTAAAAAAATATCCTGGCTTTCAGCTGAGAGATCGTATTCCTTGACGCAAATTTTTCAGAAAAGTACCTCTATAATAGAGTCATCCGTTCTTCCTTCTATTAATTCAATATTTCTTGCATCTGTGGTGCTAGAGCAGCTCTAGAGTAGCCCCAGACCATGATTGATCAGAGTCTAAATTTGAGTGTCGGAATAGTATTCTTCGATGAATATTCAGTACCTTTTTCTCTGCATACCTTTGTTACAGCAATTTGACTAAAAATTTCAATTTATGTTTCGTCCGACCAAAGTACATCTTTTCCAGACGAACGCAAATTTGATGAAATACTAATTTTCAAAATTCAGTTGACAAAAACGTGTTTCCTTTTAAGAAGCGGTTATCCCCTTGAAGACCTCGAGCAAATATCACGTCGATGAAGTGGACGAGTAATTGTATCCGTGTTCGCTTTCCCTCCACTTTCTTCTGATGTTCTTTGAGAGCAGTCCGGGATTCGTTGCCAACATTTTTCATCAATAACAGAGTTACACGTTCCGTTATATCTTTCTAGGACGACCGAAACTAATTATAGGGCAGATGAAATGATGAAATTTCTGGTGACAAATTTTCGTACCAAACTTTACTCGAGGGCACATTGAATTTACAATTCATCTCTTTATAACCTCCGCCATTTGTATCAAGGTCTACAATACGTTTGCAGAGGTCTTGATGGATCATATTTTTCCCCACATTCTCATATGTTTACAAGACAACTGTCAGTCAGTGAATGATCTAAAGATTATACTTAATTGTACTTCAAAGTTATCCTAATCTAAATCTAGAACGTAAAAATCAAATCAAATCTGAAAATTCTCGAATTTTCTCGGAAAAAGCGATGAATGTAAAATGTTTTGTAAACTTTTGCTTGAGAAAAAAATTTTCTTCACGTGTTAATTTCCATTTTATTTTTTAAGTAGAACTGTCTCATTAAATACCTTTTTGAATAATGTATCCGTTGTCAAATTTTTTTCACGCTGACTTTGGTAGCATTCCTAAGAACGCATTTCTTGATAACGTGTTGCAATGTTTTCCAGGGGTCTATGGCATGTCGCGGTTCGTTTAAGGTACTTTTGATTGATTTTTAATACCATTATGGAGATCACCAGGTAGCGGGACCAACTTTTTCTCTATCGAACGGACTGCTCTCAAATTTGTCACACATGTAACTCGCTGAAAGGAACACATTTTGCTCGTGTCATTGGTTTCAATTTCTCTAAAAAAGCCGACATTATAAAAGTATATCATTTATGCGCAATTTTCAAAAAGTTTCACGTCGAGGCTCATTTGAACTATTATAGAACGATGAAGTTAGTCTTATTTCATTTCTTTTAATCTAGTGAACTTAAATTCCAGACAGGTGAAGAAGCGAACAATTTTTTTAATGACATTTGAAAAAATTCTCGATTTGTTCATGTTTTCTATAGATTTTCGTATATAACTTTCAATATTCAAACAAAAGAGAAATAATGGTAAAACTTCTGGTTGCATTTAAATTTGTGTCGAATTAGGTACGTTTCATGACTTTGAGCCGAAAACTTGGAGAATTGACGCGCCTCAAATTCAAACGAATTCGTTTGTCAAGGAAAAAGATGAAAAAGTATCATTTTTATGAGGGTCCTATATAAATTAGCTGCAAAAAGTGAATTTTATATATTGTACAATCAGACTACATATATATTATTCCGCTTGTACGAACCATTGTGTTTCATGCTTTTCAATAATTAAATAGGACAAAATTCAAAGTGCATAAAATAAAAAATAGAGTTCCCGTACGTACCCAGGATACGGCTGTACACTACATCAGGAACAACTTTTTTATTTTACTTTATTTTACTTTATTTAACTAATTTGTATCAATTGATTTCTTCTCATGTCATGTTGGTAGTTCCGTGATCATGAATTTTGGTGTGAGTGGAAGCGACTTGTTTTGGAAAGTGCAATAAATGTTAGTTAGGGAATCTCTTCAAAATATCTCCTAGTTGGTGTTGTTGTGATATGGGCCCCCACGCCCTACTGACTAAATTAACTATATTTAAAAATTATCGCCGTATGAATTAAGCAATTCTGTACCTGATTTTTTGCCGACACATTATCACGTTGAATAGCAATGTTTCTTTCCGTAATGTGATTCCTATATTAAATAACACTTATGGTCTTCACTGAGAAAATCTATTGATACCATTGAAA
The DNA here is from genome assembly GCA_014899125.1 of Orchestia grillus. Taxonomy (NCBI): domain Eukaryota; kingdom Metazoa; phylum Arthropoda; class Malacostraca; order Amphipoda; family Talitridae; genus Orchestia; species Orchestia grillus. Next base: position 8,866 of record VOMN01074490.1, read on the forward strand.
TACAAAAAATGATATGTCGCTTGATTTTAAATCGTTTTAATGCATCTCAAGTGGGAGTTTATAGCCTTTGATTTTGAATATAGACGATCTGTTATTAAAGTTGCATGTAGGCAGTCCTTAGGCACAAATTTAAGATGGTGTATTTGATCATGAATATGTATCTTGTTTTTAGACCCGCATATGAAAAGGTTTGAAGGACATAGTTTCTGCCACTTGGTACATGATAATGCTTTGAAATCGATCTATTCTCTTCTAAATGAGCTGTAAAGATACGTCTGTAAAGGCAGCCTCAAAATATGTATTTCTAGCCCACTTTGTGAAACAAAAAATATATGTAACAAATATCATAGCTTAACAATGTTAAAATGATAAGTAACAATTCAGATATGGAGAGGGGTCATTTTTGAAGAGCTACCTTAATGAACCCACAGTTTTTAATACAGTAATATTACTGAAGCAAATAATTGATTACCTGTTAAATATATTTTTCATTAAATTAGTGACATTCACACTTTCTGTAAGTTGAAAAATGTCGCTGAATTAAATTGGAAGCAAATAATATTAGCTTCAGTGAGTGAACAGTCACGCCTTATTAAAATAAATTTTTATGGGGAAGTTTTGGTAGGATGCACAGATTGACTACAAATTTGGCCTTTGAGGTTGAAAATTGATAAGTGCTTTTCTCCACTCGTTTGCATTTTCTTCTAATTTTTAAGAATATTTTCGCCGGCGTGCTCTAACTGCGGGAATATCTGCAAGATAAATGCATGGAATAAATATCACTGCAAAGATAAACGTAGAATGAGAACTTTACATTAGAATCAAGAAACTACATGTTGTTTTTACAGAATATTTTTTGCAGTCAAATTAGAACCCTGTATCTTGCACGACACTCACCGTATTTTGAGAAGCAGCACTCACCTTGCAGAGTAGCCCTGGGACCTCCTTGTCTGCACAGAGCACGTGTTAATCTGACCAGCCTCGGACGCCGACTGACCTGAGCTAGACTGCCTTCTCGCACCCAGAGTAAGCGAGTGTAGCATCACACGAGGACCACGCCGTGACGCAGCGACCCCATGCACGCCAGCTCTTTGGAGCGGGGCGCCAAGTAAGCTTGCGCCAACTCGGGTCGATTTTTGGCAGCTGTTCGTCAAAATCTCATTCCTCTCGTCTGGCGTCAACTGAAGGTTGCCATCGTTTACGAAATTCACAAAAACATTCTCAAGTATTTTGATGATTTGACGTCACATTAGCCGTGAAAAAATGTGGTTTTTATATTCTTGACCCACTAATAGGCGCCAAACTTAACATGAAAACCAACCGAATGAAACTCTTAGTCACGCAAAGTGTGTCATAACTCATACGTAACTGTTTGGCACACCTGAGTATGATCGCTTTAAATTTTTCTTGATTATTGTTTACCTCAGCTATAGAGTGCGTTCTGCTCGAGTACACAAAGGAATTTTTGGACAATATTTGTCCATATATATATGTATAAATGATTTCTAAAAAATTGCGAGTTTCATAACTATTCATGCAATTTTCTAATTATTATTCTCTATTGAGCATTTAAGAGAAACAAAATTTCCTATTTTTTTTAATTCTGTCCCAATTTACGGTTCTTTTCGATAATGCAAAGGAACAAAATAATAACACTTATGTTCTGTATTTTACCAAAGGTAATATACACTTCAGTAGTTACTTACTGAGTGGGACATCGAGTAACAAAGCAACTAAGACTTTCAATGGAGGCTTTGAGCAAACATGGTTTCCTACGTTCTTTAATATTCTAATGAGGTTTGCCAACTGCTGATGTCAGTTGTGCTATTTCAGACGGATGAATCGACACGCACTTTCAATTACTTCCTGCAGGACTTCTAAGCTTGAGTATTGCCTGCAATTAGCATAAATCCTCCTGAAAAGGGACCATACATTTTCTATGGGATTCGAATCGGGACTGTTTGGAGGCCACACCTATCAAAAACACGATAGACATGCGAGAAAACACTAACAGCAACAAGATCTTTATTAGAAAACTACACTTTGAAAATGATGGCTCCTGATTCATTGACAAGTATAATTATTTTAGAGAAGGCCAGACAAAGAAAAATTACTGGCACCAACTCTGCGTGAAAGTGCGACCGCTGGGGCAGCGCTGCGTGAGCTCACTTCCGAGCCCCGCTACGGTTGCGTCAACAGGTCTGCCTGGAAGTAGACATTAGAGCATGCGAGTGGCACTGCCAATCTCAATTACGGGGTTACGATGTATTCGGTTCTCTAAATCAGAATTATCAAAGGGAACTAGTTCATTAACAGTTAGAAAATAAGATATAGTTAACAAGTAGTAATCACTTCGACTAATTTACTGACTACCAATTATCTATCTATAATCTACCTCAATCTATTATCCCTTTCCATCTATTATCCCCTTCTATCTATTATCCCTTTCTATCTATTTTCTATTAGCCCTGTCCTTTTTATCTATTGTTTAATATCACTTTCTATCAATTATCTAATATCCCTTCCTATCTATGATCTACTATCTGCTTCGGCAAACCTGTAAATTCTTCCAGGTCACAAGACCAGCTCAAAATTAGAGTGCTATTGCCAATCACTGGGCACAGGCGCAGAAAGGTAGCCGTGACACATTCCCACCGCACTGAGCCATGCTGAGGCCCTAGAGGCGGAGTGAGGAGCGGCGAAGACCAAAGTGATCAGGTCGCAGGGTGGTTGACTCCATCATCCCCAGCGTAGGCCCCACGATGACGTTTCAGAGTTCACAGCCGTCGTGGAAGTCTACAAAGCGGACTGTATTATCAAACTGCCAACGTTGCAGCACTCGTGTGACTGCAGACGCTGAACGACGGCTTTGTGAGGAGAAACGCAGCAGAGACGACTGACCGACACCTCACTCAAGCTCGTTGGGAAATTTGATTGAATGCTACGCATGACGTTAACATTGGACACTTCTCGAGAGGTGCAGATGTACGGTAATTACTCAGCTACAATTCTGTGTGCTGGTCCCAGTGAAATTAAAATTATCAAGCTCTTATACAAATTGTAACAGCATATCGAAGATGAAGCACCCTTATTTAAATTAAAAGCTCAAGATAAGGGCAAATTTAGATGAGACCAGCAAATTGTACCCGTTGAATGCATGGTCTAATAGTCATTTGGTTGTGTTCCGTGATCTGCGTGCAGGTGCATTATCCTCTTGATATATCAAAGGCCTTCTTCTCAAAATTGCTGATAATTAAGCCAGGGAAAGAAGGCGTCCTCCAAAAGCTTACAATATGAATTTGAATTCAGTTTCAATTTTTTAGGTAGTTTGTAGAGGCCAATTAACTTATCTCGTTGGATACCGGCCCAAAGCATTACTCCCTCACCACCTTGTTGTCGAAAAATGAGTACTTTCACCGAACGACCAATCATCAGCCAACCAGATGACCACCCGTCAAGTCCATCGAGCGTAGCACGGGACTCATCAGTAGAAATTACATTACTGAAATGAACCTTATTTATTTATTACTGAATTTATCTATTACATTACTGAAATTAAACTTCACGTGTGGGTGCATTCGAGCTTTATGGTTCTGTTTGGTTTGCTCAATGCAGGTTTTTCGATGAGACTCCTCACTGCGGCAGGAGTATTGAGGATCCTACACCTGGGAGGTTGCCCACTTTTGGGATACGAGCGGCTTTTAAAATATTCATGCGGGTAGAATGAGAACTTTTGAAAGCTTCTAATTTCCTTTTACGAACATCCCTTGCAGATTGCTTTCATAAATGTTCTTGTTCTGGTGTTTTTCGCAGTGTTTTATCAAGAAACGCAAATGATTTGATAGGGCCGTGATTACGACGTAGATTTTTGGATATTTCTATGCAGTGATGATTTACCAGTTCCAAGCATATATAGATGTAATTTTAGTTCGATATTTTTCGGTATGAGCTGATTTCGTGCCCATTTTCGCATTTAGTATTTATAGTGATTTTATAGAATCCTACGGAATAGTTGAAATACTAAAATTTTACAAGCCCTAAGGAACAGGACAGTTAAGAGTGTAATGATTTCATGGAACAATGTTTGAATTAATTATTCTTAATAAGATACAAAAGTTAGGATATAATATTGCGCAAAAACCTGCAAGAAGAGTCTTTTAAATCTTTTATTTGATTTAACATATGTTTTATCAACCACATTACTGTGCAGATAGACGTTTGGGGGCTTATATCTTTCGTGTTCGTTTTACTTCTTTAAAACTTTATGCATTTTCCGCTATTTTTTTTTTGTCTTTTCCCCTTCATTCTTAACTTGCTGTTTCTATGCGCAGGGGATCCTGTGTGGGAACATACTTTTTGCATAGATTCCCTGGTCTCTGCAGTCCATATGACATGGTTACTTCTTTTTGGAACACATGCCATATTGATTGGGAGCTTAAAGCAAACCTATTACATAATCTTTATTAACGTGAAATAACACTAGAATTGAGGCTCATTGGCAGCGATTTTCGATCCCATGTTTCGATCCCAGCCTCAAATGCTGCTGGCAGCCCTTAGCTGAAATCTTATATTTCCGTTGCTTTAAAGCGGCTAAATGGTACGAAGGTGTGCGTGTGGTGCAGTTATGCGAGCGTGACAGCCATTGTGAGGGATCGTAACCATTGTATAATCGAGATATTTACAACCAAGAAGTTTTTTTCCATGGGAAGATAAGGATGTATAAGATAGAACGTTGGCATGCGAGGGAATGTAAATGGATAACTTAAGCGCCCCATTGAAGTGGCGCTTAATTAACCAGACTGATTTTGTGCGCTGTAGCCCGAAAAAGTTTGTATTTATACATATCTTTCCAATTTCCTGGGCGAATGTCTTTTATCATTCAAGATCTGGTTTTGAATTATGAACATTATCATAAAAATGATGTCTGAATATTGTTACCACATGTAGATAAAGCGTATATGTAAGGCAAAATTATTGTAACCCGTTGCAACCATAAAGTTCATTTTCTGCAGAGTTGTATAATAAGTAAGTTAAATATTAGGGTGAACAACCGTAGACTTTTGTTTGCAAATTCCGTGAGATTTTTTTACACGGCGTATTTCCAGAAACACTTATTCTACGCCGAATGAACTTGACAGCTTATTCCCAAAATAATACACTGCATCAGTGCTGTACACTTAGGTGACCCCCTAAAAATGATCCTGCTGAGGGACACATGAGAAGAATCATCTACCACAAGACTCTGTGAAAACAACATGCCAATCGCAGCTGTATTGAACGGTCAGCAACTGAAAACATTTCACGAAGCTGACGCAATGAAGCATGCTGCTGTGGTGCACCGCAACGGGATTACTCTCCATCAAGACCATACCTGTCTATATTTACTGGAGGTGGTGCGGATATTGGCATCCGTGGATATCAGCATGATTTTCCTGATCCGCATCCGCACTTTTTGTAGCGGATATCACGCGGATGTCTTAAATATTATGGCAAAACCGTCGTATGCCCTATTATTTCGTAGATAATTGGAAATCAATCAAGCAAACTTTATGCCGTGTTCAATTAATAAATAATTCTTGCAGTGGTTGTATGTATGATGCTTAGAATAAAGTTAAAAACTGACACGTGTTTGTGCAAGGCACTGACTAAGCGCAACTCGAGTGAACATGTCATCTTCTCTGAGGGAGTGTCAGATGTCAGAGCGTTACGTTAGATGAGGTCCTGCGTTCACGCAGTGCGATTCAGGTGGTCTGCATGCGTTTATTCATTTTTCGTCTATTAATTTAAAACAAGTGAAAAGCTGGGCAATGAAGTAAATAAATAAATAAATCACTTCGTATAGAGTTAATTCAATAGTCGTATTGTTAGCTTATTTTTTGCGGCGCCTATTACTGACTACTTTATGACGACTTGTTATTTAAACATATTTGTCACGATAGGCGGTGGTCAACTGTTTTTGCGTCGTCTAGTGTTCGCGTTAGTTCTCCGAGCGCAATTCTGTTTATTGATGGTATACTAGTTATTCATGCTACTCATTGAAGTGCCTACTGCCTTTGCTTACTGTCATTGTCCAAATATTGATAGTGCATTGGTGAACAGAGTGTGTAATAATAAATCTTTACAGTTTTACAGACATAATGGCTCCTCAAACTAGCGCAGGGTGAAAGTATTTTAAGAACGTTTTCAACGATGGGGCAAAATACAACGCCTGAAACACAAACTATTCCCGTGAAGGTAGAGGAGCAACATCTTTACAGAGCCACTTGAAATATATGCAATCTAATGAGTTCAAGAAGTTAAGAAAAACGGGATAAAGTTCTGTAAAGGAAAAAAGTGTTTTGCGATCACAAGTGCTTTCAATAGGTAAGGAAGTAAGCAAACAGTAGACATTAGTGACCCGTTTTGGGAAAAGTAAATCATGGGACAAAAATGATGATAAAACAAAATTACTGGATGCTAAAATTGCTGAAATGATAGCGCTAGAAGACTTGCCTTTCAGCCATTTGGAGGAAGACAGTGGCTTTGAACGTCCTATGAAAGCAGCGTCTCCACGATTTGAATTAGAAAAAAGAACTTTTATATTTTATGGAGATAAGATCTGTGAAAACATTACCCTTCAGTTGAAGAATAAAATCTTGTCAATCATCATTGACTTGATTGAATTATCGAAACTGTCTTTCACCATACATGGATGGCTTGTACTTGTACATGGATGTACTGTATGAAATTAGACGTTCATTGTATATATGTAGACAGGTTTATAGCAGGCTATGTCTGTGCTTGTACATCGGAATGCAAGAGAAGTACGAGACGCTGCGGGCATTTCAAGCGTAAGCATCGTATTCCCATTCTCAAGCGAAGTTAATTACGCAGTGCCGAATGCAGACGACGACGTGATCTAAAGAAATCCCAAAAATTTGGATAATGCAAGGGGACGCTGGAATTGCTCTGACCGCAGCCCCAAACGTAGGCATAGGAAGTCTGTCAGACGGAATGCACAATACTCGGGACTCGATACAGTTTAGGAGATAAACAGCCAGTAGTGGAATATTAGCGCAGCAATAGAGCAGCATTAGCATAGTAGTAGTGGAACATTAGCGCAGCATTAGCGCAGCATTAGCATTTTTTCACATAGTCTCAAATTCTGGTATTAGTAAGGAATGTGATTTTTTCTCCTTGCTATTCTGTTTTTCTTTCTCTGACTCTATTTTCCCTAAGCATTCTCTCTTCCATGTGCTGTCATACATCTTCTTTGTTGAATTCTTTCCATTTCGTAGTAGAATGTTCAGTCTTTCTTCAGCGCCTGACTACGTCTTCCTCGATTTGCTGTTTTTTGGGATTTTTGTAAGGCTGCATAAGGGTCCAGTCAATTCTAGTAATTGTGAAAGATTTTATTTGACAAGAAAAAATAATCATGGAGTATGCAGCCGTACCCTGGGTGCGAATATAGACTCATATTTTTTCTTAGTGTTATGTGCAGGAGATTTTTCCTATCGAATTGTTGCAAACGTGAAACATGAAAGAAAGTTAGAAACGAACGAACGAAGGCATAAGCGTATTAACATTTTCTCTAATCAGATTGTTCCACGGCTAGCTTGTTCAATAGATGTATTGTTCCATAGTTAGACTGCTCCATAGTTAGGTTACTCTATGATTAGGCTGCTCCCTAGTTAATTTGTTCCACAGTTAGGCTGCTCCACAGTTAGGCTGCTCCACATTTAGACTGTTCCACAGTAAGGCTGCTCCACAGTTAGGCTGCTCCGCAGTTACATAGGCTGCTCCATATTTAAACTACTCCACAGTTGGGCTGCTCCACAGTTAGGCTGCTCCACAGTTACATAGGCTGCTCCATATTTAGACTACTCCA
>VOMN01074497.1:0-15237 GCA_014899125.1 Orchestia grillus
ACTTCTAGCTTTAATATTTTTTAAAATAAACTAATTCGAAATGGGTTTCATTTTTTCTGGGACACCCTGTAGAAATCTTACATCATAGGTGAATCTTGTGTCTATTTCCTTGTATCTACTTGAAAAAAACTGAAAAAAACTGACCTATGAGTAGTTTCTGGAACTTTGTGCTGATTAATAAATGGATGAAATTTGAAAAAAAATGATTGAATAATTACTTACAAGTTGTTGGTTGTATTGTCATATATAATTCTTTGGAATTAAGACGAAACCGAGGCTCGATTACAAGAAGTTTTACCTGAGTATGCTAACTAAATTTGGCCGAATAATGGAGTTTTGTTTTAGATAGAATGATGAGTTCGTAGAAAGTCGAGGATAAAAAATATGTTTAATTTTTTTAGCAGCCTCACCGTTTATTTATAGTAATTAAATTGAGAGAAGTGAAATTCGTGTTCGAAGGTAACACTGGAGTGAGGATGTTAGTGTAAATACTAGTATAAACAATTCTTGTCGCGTTCCATACATCCACAGCGTATGCTTTATAATTCGTAGTTAGGCGACAAACTTTTGCTTCGAGAAAGAGCTTGCTTTGCGCTATGAATAATGAGAGCAAAAATTTCCAAGAAATTATCTAGTCTACGCAAAAGTAAACTTCTGATATGGCTTTGAAAATGAATCTGTTATATGGAAGACAAAAACGTTATAAAAAAATATGGAAGGATACATAATACCAGTGCGAGCGCAGTTTTTAAAAATGAGAGTCGGTCCATAAATAAAGCCTCCTATTCTGAAGAGCTATTTGAAGCGTTATATTTTGAAGAATTTTCAATGCAATTTGCCCCGGCGATAAACAATGACATTAATGCCTCACTCTTAACAGTCTGTGCCTGTTGAGGCGGTCCATTTCTTCACAGTGTCGATCACAGTGTCCTCAGGAAAACGCTGCGCAATGTGAGTGGTACTGTTGCATGGACTGCCATTTGGACTCAGGCTCGAAGTGGGGACAGCACTTCCGCAGTTTTGCAGAGAATGCACTTTCAACCTTGTATCAGTTAAACAACTCCTGACTGACTTCCCTCCGGTGGTATATTTACTCCTGCGTGAGCATCTGTGGAACCAGCTTGGCACACACTTTTCTGTGCCCTAGGGATGGCAAAATCGTTTCCGGCGCACTGTCTCCCGCACCCAACACTGCACACATTTCATCCACCGTTATCCGTCTATTAGGGCAAATGAGTTGATCCTGGCGCGTTTGGTTTTCAGTGGTGGTGGCCCAGCAAGGTCGTCCGATGCGCAATTTGTCACTCAGAAAATTTCAGTAAATTATCACTTGGTAAATTTCTCTGAGTAAATTTCACTGATGGTGTTTTTTTCCGGTTTACTAACAGAATGCATGTGCTCCTGTGAAGTTGCGTCGTCTATGAATGTAAGTGTAGACAGCGTAGTGCTATATACTGTGGGGAGACAACTCGCCACTTTGTGACGGCATAGCAGAGCACAGGGGAGTTTCTGTACTTACGGGTAGTAGTAGTTGTAAACCGTTCATAACTGGCGCTTCAGGGGACGTACCGGTAGGACATCTGAAAGCCCTCCAAAAAGTGGTATTAGACATCATTTCCTAGAAGCTGACCATCCCATTCAAAATGATAGTTTTAAAATTATAGGTTTTTGCAGTGGGCTGGACATCAGATTGCTGGAGAGTGTTTTATTTATCAACGCATGCCAATTTTAAATGATTCAGACTCATCTGTACCTCTCCACGTTTTAGGTTAGGACTAAGTTTTCTAAAAAATTTATAAAATTTCAAATTTCTTGTGTCGTTCATCTCATGTTTAACTACTCTAGTCGTTTAGCAATTTCTCACTCGTAATATGCATAATAAGTTTTCCATTCTTTCCAGATACTGAAGATGAGCGTAGAATTGCTCGAAAGCTTTTGTACTTATAATACACATCTAATTATTTTGAGATGTTTTCACCCACTTATGTTTTATTATTCAGCTTATGTCATGTTCCACACCTTTGCGCACAGAGATTGTGTCACTGGTTAATCATTTGCTCGACTGTTGGCTCAACAAATATTCTTTGTGCTTAACGAGTCATTTTGTTGAGGCTGAAATGTTCCAATAAAAAATATAATTCTATGAAACAGATTCATCGGTACAAGCAAAAGCAAATTTCTAATTTTGCGTTTTGTTCAGTTGAATCCATTCATAAGAAATTTGTCCAACGTGCCGCACAGGCTGTTAGTAATATACTGAATTTGACTGTCCTCGGTCAATTGCGGTTTAATCACTAAACAACAATTTGGTTTGATTCTTTAAGTTTAATAATCAGGGAATAATTTGTTCAATGTCACATTAAATTACTCCACTCACTACCTTATCAATCTTTGGGTAACCAAGTGATTTTCTGTAAGTACTTGTATCGTCACGGCGGGGCCCTAGCGTCGGTGCAGTTGTGACTGACAACGATGGTTTTATGTCGTGTTCAATCTCCAGTCCCAGATACTGAATATCTTCTTGAAGTCATGCCGAGTGAGTCAGGGGGAGTAAGCAAAAGAACTTGACAGGATAATAATGGCTCAGATAGGATTTCAAACAATGCGTAATTATGTTCTACCTATATACACGTATCGGTGTACCTTCAAGGAATGCACTTCGCATCGTCCAGAGCAAAAAATATCAAATCAATGTCGAAGTGTCACGTACCCGGCCACTTCGTTGTCGTTGGTATGCTTTTTAGAGTGTTGGTACGTCTGACGGTGTCTTGGTAAACACTTGAAAGAGGGCGAGAAGAAACTAAGAAAGCGATCGTAACTCTGGCAGAGCTTTTTTGAAAAGTGGTTTACATGGTCCAGACATTCCGTCAAGTAAGTCTTTTTCGTAGTCTGGGCTCGCACTTCCCTCTGCTCACGTTTCCGCCTGGTTCTGAGGCCAACGCTGTCGACCGATCACAAAACTATGCACTTCGTTTTATAGTACCGAATCTTTACTTCTTTTTGGAACCAATGACCATCACTTGGACGCTCGACGTGCCTCAGCTTGTGGTATTTTTTATTAATAACTTTTTATTGATGTTACTATATTACGATGAGCCACAAAACCAAGCTCATACTCCATGCAGATGACCGACGTCACGCCAATCTGCAAAGGCCAGCGGTGGGAATTAGTTTTGCAACGCGAGAAACTATTCCCAACCGCATTGCCTCTCAATAGGGTTTTTTGCAATATTTTTACACCATTTGCCATAATATGTACATCTAAATAGTATAGTTGATACTATAAAATACAAAGTTTTCTCTAGAGAAATTACTTGGACGAAAAACTGTTATTCTATTGGGAACATCAAAAATAATTTAAGCTCTCACTTTTAGTATCGCTTAAATCCTCAACATAGAGTTTGCTATAACATATAAGGTTCACTGACGTAAAACATGGTATTATTGTACTGGTAGTTCTTCATCTGCGCACGTTTCTCATAAGCCCTTAAGTTTATGCTGAAGCAGAAGATGTGGCACAACACTCCGGATTGTAGGTGTCAAAACAAGTGCGATCAAAGGCTGGTCGAGCTATTAAAAGTGACTGGCAGTAATTTCATCCCTGACTCCAAGAATGATACGAGAATGAAAGACTATTGTAATACATAAGCCGTAACAATCATGCTCGTAATTATTCTATTTTAAGAAGTAATTTTTGAAACCGTTTATCGGATCCCAAATGTGAATGACTCTGAAAAAACAAAACGCAATCGATGATAATTTCATCACATTTTCGTAGCCATTTCACTTATGTTTATGATTCTGATCATTAACGGATAGTATGAGAATGTAAGCTGATGCTATTAACATAAGTATTTTCAATACGCGAATATGCTTTAACTCCTTTAAACTTACAATAATTTTCGTTTTTTTCCTTTTCACTACCTGTTCAAGAATGATTGTGGGTTAACTGTGGAATCATACTTTACGAACATGTCAAGATGGAGTTAATTGTACCAGAAGCCCAGATGGCAATTAGGCCAAGTTTCAACCTTTCAGCACCAGTTCAGCTTTCGGTCGCCGTCGAGGTATGAATAATTATGTTTCAAATCGTTCCTGATTTTTGTTTGGCGACTTTGCACCTTAACCACAGGCTCAGCTTCGGTGGCAGTGAGCCGAGTTTGAACCGCAATGGAGGGGCGGAGAGCACTTGGCTCCGACTTTTCTTTGTGAGCAGCTTTATGATCATTATTGGACGCCTCGGCTGAGTGACTCTCAGCTCCGCAGCTCTTTCACGTGCACAGGGATCTTGGTCGCTCAGGAAAATCTGGGCTGCGACAGTGATTAGGAATCACGCTTACTTTCTTTTATTTTCTTTTACGTAGTGCTATCTCCATGTTGAACATCTTAGGTGTCCTGAAGACAAAAAAATATTTTAAAACACGTAGATTGTGGTAATGTTAGCTCGAATATCATTTTGAAAGCCGGATGCTTAAAATAGGAGGACACATATGAAACAAAAAGAAGCGTTCGAGATCGAAAATCTCCTGAAATTTGATAATCCACCTCTTTTGGGGTTCGCAAGTGATTTAAAATAAGAAAAAACAAGAACAGTAAATATTTTCCTCAGGTTTCTCTAAAACTTGGTGCATATGGTCTCATATGTTGTAAATATCTATAATTAGTGCACTATTTCTAATAATTCGATGTCTAAAGAATATTAAAGTCGTTCTGTAGATGTTGGAATACGCTGGTCAAAATCAGGTGGAGGATAAAATGAACGAGGTGAGCCCATTTCCTCGGTCACATAATCGCAGGAAAATATTAGATTGATTATTTTGGTGTAGAAGATAGATGTTTTTAAGACTTTTCTAAGTTTCATGGATGGCCTAAACCTGAAAAATTACGTGAAAAGCATTAAGATGTTTCACGGCTACTTCTCCTTCGTTTGATATTGACACGTAACTTATAATATATTAATTAGCATGATCTACAGCAGAAAATTTGTACTTATTATGTGGGATGTGAGGCTTCTGTAAAGCCAAACGCTTAAATGCAGTATGGGTAAGAGTGATGTGGTTTTTAAGAATCAAAATAATGCTGTGCTATTATTTGGAAAAGTAGAAATATGTACTACCGCCTAGTTAAAGAAGACTGACTTCCATTCTATATTTGATGGATACTTCCTTGCACCTACTTATTGACGCACTTGGTGTCTTGTTGAATTTTCTCAATTTCTGTGATGATGGTGAGTTTGTTCACCAAATATCTTAGTCAAGTTCTCAAAGACGTGAGATGCTTACTTTTCAGCTTTTTCTACCAAGCAAAGGTTAATGAAACCGTTTGTCTCACATACAGTACATGTAGGTAAGGTCAACGAGCACTAGGTTTCACAATGCACCTGTTGTCACTACAGCGACGCGCTCGTACGTAATTCGGATAAAACAGAACCAACTTTCAGTCAGCTGATCTTGTCCGTTATGTTTCTTTTTTAATTCACTTTGCATGGAAATTATTCCTCAATCAGTTGGCTAATTCTTTTAAAAAATAGTCGTTAGTAGATAATTTGCATCAGAAATAGAATTTGAATGAAAAGAACTATCTAATTACCAAAATTAGCGACATTAATGCCATTCCGTAAGGGGTGCTGCTAGAAGTTGTGAAGCATCAAAACTCTAAATTAAAAAATGAATTAGTCGAATATCATTTTTACTTTTCATGTGTATGAATATCCGGTAGAGATATGTAGAGGCACTATTTAATCAATAAAACCTCCATCACCTCTGCTTTCCGGTGCCGTTGTTCAGATTCGGTTATTGGAATGAAATGTGCATAGAAATGTACGCTATGCAGCAGTAGATTAATGCTCAAATATCTTCATGCAGCTCAGAAATAAAGAAGTAAAAAAGCAGATACGACTGAGAGCCATTGTTCAGTAATTTTGTTCTCGATGTATACACATTTATTTGTGCATTTTTCCGAAGAGCCCTTCGCTACTGCAGTGCCGCCTGCTGCTAACATGTGCAAATTATCTTTCGGCTCAATAGGTCTCATGGCAACAAAATTTTCATCACTGAGTCTAAAAGTAGTTTTGAAATTTAATTGATGGCTAGCCTTGTAATTTCTAAATTCTGTAATAATTCTTAAGTAAGTACTTTTGATATGCTGAAGAAAACTCGCTTCAGGATGTATTAAAAAGGAACAGGGTTCTACTCGTAAATGAAAAAAAAAACATATTTCTGCCTTTCGCTGGTAAGGCCATGATTTCAATAACTTAGACGATAAATTTTTGGAGCATGTCGTGAATAAATGTACATTTCCCTTAATCAAAATTGAACTTAATATGCGTGATCAACATTCGTTTTTTCATAGTATTTATTGTCTATTTAACGAAGACGTTATTTTGATACAATCCTATGTACATTTGTACTTCGCACGAAAATCTAGCTGCAGCTTCCCAACTGCAACAAGACTGCACTTCGTTTTTTCAAAGGACTGGTACTATTCCCTTGAAGGAATGTAATGTCCTTTGGTTTGATTTAATTTTTATGAGGATATATACATGTGTCTTTTCAGTTGTTAAAGGATTAATAAACAGTATAATTCAAAACTTGATTTAGAGCTATAATTTCATTATTTTTTAGTTCGTCTTGTTTGTGCAAAAGATTCTGAAATATTGTTTTCAGCTTCACAGTCTATGCAAATTTTAGGCAGTTCTTCCCTGGTGTTCTTTGTGCTATGTAGAGAGCTCCCTGACGCTGCGTGCTGTGGAAGTTGTGAAGTGATAGCAGGGTAAAGAACTCGGTTAACGTGGTCGCATGGTCAAAGAGACTGGGCCTGACCTTGATGTGCATGAACTAACTATTCCCATCTAGCAAACTGAGGAATTCGAATGTGAGTGTACAATCTGTATAGATAGTATCGAATTGGCAAAAAAGTCCGTTGGTTTTCTAAGTCGGGATTGACAATAATTAAAAAGACTTTTTAGCCAACCCGATGAATAATATTACAGATTTAGATTTCATTTCAGGGAACGGTGATAGCCGTGGACGAATTTTTACTTCGTTTATCCTGAGAAAACTTGCATTATGTTAAGCGGGATGCAGCAGCTTTGTACTTTCAGACTTTTACACAATAACTATGCATTCGTCATAAATAGTGTAGCTTATTTTTAGGAGATTATTCGTTATAAATTGTTTGTTATGTGTACAATAAATCTCGTTCACTCTTCAGATGCGACTTTATTTTAACCTAAGTCCATTGAGTTACAGTGATTAAAATGTATTGGAATGCCATTACGCCAGTGGGAAGAGAACCCCATCAAGTTCACAGTCTAGTTTCGATGCGGTGTCTGGGAACCCGGTCTACAGACTTGCAGTTGAGCACCAGCCTCTCATCGCTAGACTTACTAGTCCCATTAAATTGCACATTTCGAGAGAAAATCAAACAGGTTCGACTAGAATAATTTTATTAGCATATTAATTCAATTTAAGAAGTCTTTCCAGAAATGAAAATATGCATGTATATATGACATCTCTCATATATCACGATTAATTTATTTCTTAAGCAAGTTTAATGTCACTAATAGTTCTCTAACAATTCATTTTATACAGGTCTAGGACAACTATATTGATACTAGAGCACACATGACTGCTACCTCTCACGTCTATTCTCTTATATGCAAACTAAACACAGATCAGAACATTAGTACACTGAAGTCAATCTTATGCATTAGCTGCCGTAAAATTGTCCCACTCGGACGAGTCTCACCACACTGCTAGCTGAAATTCAGTTAAGTATCATTTGACGTCACACGTACATGTTCAACATTGAATCATTTTAAGTCATTGAAACCGCAGTTACATGTCAGCACCAGATTGAAGGGTGCGCTGCTACATCAGCGCTCCAAACAAAGAAGATATTAGCGGAAATAAGTCATCGGCAATAACAAAATTTACCTCTACTTTATTAAAATTTAAGGTCTATTAATAGCAAAGATCGCAAAGCTAAATTCACAACACATTTCAAAGCATTTATAACTATAAACGTTGTTCACAAAACAAAATGCGAGAAGCGCAGATATAAAACTCTCGATCTCCACTTATTGTACCTAGATGTAATGAAAATCCCGTACTTCCTGAAGAATGAAAATATCACAACGGTTAGCCATACGTACTTGATATCCTCATCGACAACATTCATTGGGGCATTCAGCTAAGCTCGCTGAGAATGGTTGCACTCAGACTGCAATCTTATTCAAAATTTACTTCCCATCTAATTAACAGGGGAGTTCCATCCATCTTGAAAAAGTGGACCATCTATGCGAAGCCATTTACAGAAACTCTACCAGTGGTGCTTCTTCGACCTAATGCTTATAAATAAAGCGATGATAGCGTGGGCTTACTACCTGTTTACCTCCTTTCCTCCGACTCCCAAACCGAACTCAATATTGCACCTGTTGCCTCGTGAAAGTTGAAATGAAAGGATGGTTTACATTCGCGAGGCAGACTTTAGAGCTTAGATACCTTCTTTTTCTGTTCGACAGCAATCTGAAATGACTTAAATTCTAGTACGTAATACCCTTTGTTTGACCTATTTATTATTGTTTGTACGCTAGGGTGAAGTGTAACCGTAACACATAAACGATGACATGGCAAGTGTATCTACTTTCGACAATCGACTAGATACATATTGTGATTTGACGCAATAAAATTGTTCTAAGAGTGTGAATGAACGAATTTTCTCGTTGAAAGTTCTGTTCATAGAAAACTTCATTGAAAAAGTGTCGAATTCGAAGCGATTGAGAACTTGAGGCACATGAAAGCAAGAAATTAAAGACGGCGAATGCTGATCGATTGCCGAATCAGAGATCATGACTCTTCAAACTAGCGTTCTGCTCTTTGGCTGGTAGTTAGAGACTCTTCTCAAAAAAGTTGCGCCCTCAAGGCCATAAAAAATGAGCCATCTGCAATTGTATTCATTCAGGCTGGTGGTCTAATGAAGGCCCATTGCAGACTTTTCGCCCTTATTCATTCGCACATTATCATCACCGTAATTGTTGTTGGTAACTCGAGAAACCGAAAATGTTTCTCGTGCAAATTAAAATAACCATTTCATTGCTCATAGCATCAACAAATTTTTTAAAAGGTGAAAAAGTAACAGTAAGTATTGGACTCAATGACAAGGCAAAGACAAAATAAAACATAACGCTCATCTAATCATAAAAGTGCTAACATCAAATTTTCACCTAACCTTTGCTACAAGTGTGTAGCAGATACAGTGGGAAAAACCATGTCACACAGCATAGGAGTAGAACATTACTACGCACGGTCACGTGCGGCCTGTTTGGTCCCCGCTGTTTCACTGCACTCAGACCAATTCAAAGTTCCAAGGAACTTAGTTAGCGCTGAAAACAAAGACCTTAGTTACCCCTGATAACAATGATCCTAGTTACCACATAAAAATGTCACAGTTCCGCAGAAATATAAGGAACCCAGTTACCACTAAAAAAAAAGAATCCTCGCTACCACTGAAGACAAGGATCCTAATTTCCACAGATGACAAGGATCCTAATTGCCACCGAAGACAAAGATCCTAATTGCCACAGAAGACAGGGGTCCTAATTTCCACCGAAGACATGGATCCTAATTGCCACAGATGACAAGGATCCTAATTGTCACAGAAGACAAGGATCCTAATTGCCACAGAAGATAAGGATCCTAACGACAAAAAAAGACAAGGATCCTAATTGCCAAAGAAGACAAGGATCCTAATCGCCACAGAAGACAAAAATCATAATTGCCATCGAAGGCAAAGATCTTAGTTACCACATCAGAAAGTTAAGCCCCCGACAGTTACCGAAGGGCCTTTACAATGTTTGGGAGACGGGGCTGGAAAAATCCATGAAGCTACAGCTATAAGTATTGCGGGAACAGCTTGCTGAACTGATATTATGTCAACAAGATTTGACATTTTTGCGAGCAAGTCTTCAAGTCATGAATTTCATCTTTAACATGTACATCGACATACACAGCACAACATCGGGAGGCCGCAGTTGCCCACAACTCTTCGTGGAATTCATGGTCTCAAGGTTTCCAGTCGTAGCAAGTAAAATATTCCATTCTTGTCGATGAATATCAGCTTAGATTATAGTCCATAAATTAAATTTCTCTTAGAATTAGGTTACGAGCAGCCTGCCTCGACCATTACCGAAAACGATCCAATTTACGGAAAAAAATAAAAGATTCAAAATTACTTACTCGAAGCGAGAGGACTAATGATTAGTTACTCACATCAGCTGTAAAATGTTCGAATCACCGAATGACGCGCTAGGAGTATTTACATCAGAGAGCGTGTACTGTGGGCTTTGACCGTCGAAAATTTAAAACTTGTGCAAATCAATGTATTCTGAAGTTTCTTTTGAGCAAGAGGCTACTTGAAACAATACGTGAAAAAAGTCTTTCATGGCTCCTTATTTAACGGATTTTATCTTTGCAGTATGAAGCACGCAATGAACGCCTATTTCTTACTAGGTATCTACATTGAACATACATCAGCTCACAAGTTTCCCACACAAATAAGTTTCAGCCTTATGACACAAATTACTTTACAATTGTTAAATGCATCGAAGCCTAGCTGGCACTCAGATTGCTTTCCCAATAAGAGAACGTTCTCTCTTGACGAGTAGATTCTCTGGGTCCTACACTACGTATTGTGCACAGCGTACTCGTCATGGATCGTATAGAAACACTGCTTGTTCTAACCCACGCCACATAATCCTACCATATACATATATATTATACATACTAGGAAATAATTTGTGACTACTATTGGTAACATCGAAAACAACTGCAATGGGTCACCAACCCTTGATATATCCTATTCAAAGACATAAAACACTCAACGTTTGTGTAAATCTTGCTTCGAAGGTTTCACGTGTCTGATCCTTGCTATTAACCTTTTAACGAGCTACCTCGAGACGACCGGTGGGGCATTCACACAGTTTGCGTAATCGCGAGTGACTTTATGAACTCGACAACCATGGCCACGAGATACCTCGGGATAGTTCGTTAAGGGATTAAGGAACATCTGTCACACTAAGTAGAATAATTTTCTCAGAGATACAAAACTGGAAGAATTAGTCCCAAATTTTTTCGAATCTATTCGTACTGGGCGATATTTACATCGTACGATATTTACATGGTACGGTAGGTATTAGAGAACACACAATTTAGGATACACAATATATCCTAACGAGTCCTTTTTTTGTTGTGGTAAACATGGCAAAACCTAAGCTAACCCTTGAAATGAAGAGACGCTGATATCGTTTCTGTGGCTGTTAGACACTCCGATTTCGAGTTCGCTCCCTTCCTGAAAATCGCCCGGTCATTCGTCTTCCAAAGTTGAAAGAAACTGGAGGCCGCCAGTATGGATGCGGAAAATGTTTCCCTATGGAAATGACATAATCGTTCATCAGCCAGGATAAGGACGCTCGAATTCATCCACTCCGACGAAGCTGCTTTCTACGAGGAACCCTGACAAATCCACGAGAGTACTCGAGACAGTGAGTTGTAGGTTGCCAAGCGCACTCTACGAAATGAGCTTCATGACACCTCCACACCTCATTCCTCAAGGTGGCATAGTTAAAACCGTTTCACTTACCAATGTGTTGAACATTATTGCAGAGCCCTGAATTTCTGCTGTAGCACTATGTACGCAGTGTGATTTCCAACGTGACTATATTTATTCTAGCTCACACGGTCTATTCTACCAAAGAAATGGTAGGTGAATAGTTTTCACAACCACGCTACTCCAAGAACTTGGCTCCAACTACCCGAATGTCAACTCTTTGGACTATGATTTCAAGGGTGTGCTTGAAAGAGCCTCAAATTAGCGTCCATTGTTCTCTCAGGGCAGCTATTAGGAATGCCATGACACACATACTGCCTGCAAACGGTATCAGAAACCGGTAGAATCTGTTATTGCATGAGATAACAATTTCATTGTATAATATCGTGCATTTAATCTGTTTTCATAAGCATTTAATGTTCAATGATCAGTAAATACCCAGTCCCTAATGTTTGTTTCTTTTTTGTAGCGAAGTTTTTTTGTTCCCAAATGCCAGACACACCCAATACTTACCTATAAGATTTTCCTATCAATCAAAATTCACATCAGATTCTAGCAGAGTTAGTTACCATTTCTCCATTCGGTGGTAAGAGAACCAGTCTCATCCCAATAGAATGTACTCAAACAGGTCAATGTTATGTGTCTTAAAAGATTGAGATAGTGGTTTCATAAAAATCTAAATTGATATCAACTCATAGTCATATATTCGGGTAATCTAAAATAACTGAAATTATTAACTTTAACCTTGAAAATATTTTTCATAATATTTCATTTGTGTTCCTAGACATTGATAAATTGAAAGCTCAGTCAGGTGTGCGATGCAATTCGACCCTAATTTAGCGTGTATTCATGCTTATGTTTTGCTTTCAATTCTAACAAAGCTGCTGCCGAGATACAAATTACGTGCTAGTTACGAGTAAAACTAGACACTTTGTAAGTTCAGATCATAAGATATAAGCAAATAGAGTTAAAGTTTCTGAATTTTATAATTTCAAATGAAATTTTTATTAAGAAAAATTGTGTAACACCAAACGCAGTAATGCAGAAATATTTTTTGGATGAAATTAGCCCACGGTCGTAGGTTCATTCCATAGGTACCAGATCAATAATTCCCTCCTAAGACATTTAAGAAAACAGCTATTTGTTACAACATTTCAACGTTTCTTGCAGTTTGATTAAATGTAAATAGGAGCTCTCACAGCTGCTCGACGCATTGGGTGACATGGAGCCTCGAGTTACACTGATTAAAAGCTGTACATATTTGCAACAACGTACCAAAATACAGGACAAGCATGAGGCGGTGTTATATCACTGGACAAAAGTATAAATTAATAACCAAAGGTTCGAGGTTAAGACAATACAAAAAATACAATGTTCATAAAATTCATAAAATATTTCTTTCATCATAGAAACTCAGGTGACAATAGAAAAGGCTAAAAGTGTCAATGGACAAGACTTAATATTAACAATGGGTAGAATAGTAGAACGTCATATTCCATTCAGACATAATTTCCGGAACAAAATGAATGTTTGAACCTATTTTTTGGTCAGAAGCCCTTCTGAAATGACAAAATTCATTGGGCACTCTACCACTTAATTCACGTATTTCAAACATACGAGTTTCTATCTACTATTGCTGTCTACGTAATGTCCAGCGAACAGTTCGAGTTCATGTCTCGAACAATTCGATCCTGCACATTTTCTAAATGAAACTCTCAACAGAAGCGTGTTACCTTCCCCTCGTATCTTAATCAAAGTAGTCGCTAAAATTTCAAGAAAAAAAAATATCATTTACTGACCATTTCTGAAAAATGTTCATGAAGTAGTAGCGAGATTATTTTGAAGGTGAGAGAGCCATTAAACTTTAGCAGTATGCATATGTTTCCGTCAGTGAATAATAATAGAGAAACAAGCGTTTCCCTTTTTTGAATGAAAGCTTTTTCAGCTCATGATTTAGTGCAAGACAAAATAAGGAATTAACACTACCGACAAACCCTGAAAGTTTGCAGAAAAGCTCATTAAACTGTGTATTGTTTTTCGGCAGCAGTTTCCCGCAGAACTTCGCCTGACCGGAGTGCACCCGATTCTGCCGGCGGAATTCCATTGAAAGTTTACAAAAAAACGTGCCTAAGAATATTTAAATAAGCTTGACTGAAGACGAAAGAATTTTAGCACGATTTCTTCTCACGCCCAAAGCATTAGTGGGAAAAAACAGAGCAGACGATCCAACAACAACTTTGTTTAACAATGAGATGTCCGCAGGTTCTACTTGCAAGGTGGGCTCTTTGAATTCAGTACAGTTATTTTTGATTGAAAAGTTTTAATAGTTTGAAGTTGAATTTGAGCATTTCTAAGCATAACCTACGGCATCATGTCAACGATACAAGGCCAACTTCACAGTTACCAATTTTTACTTCGAAATCTGACACAATGGCCCAACGACTCCTGCACGTTTCGCTTAAAAGTGTTCATGTTTTTTCTTGGTAGCCACCCTAGTCGCTTCAAATAGTCCATATAGTCCTAATTGTCATCCATATTCAACCAGGCAGCACGAAATTATCAGATAAATGCTTCATAAATGCACTCTATACCACGTGAGGGAACAAAGCGATTTGTAAACAGAGGTCATTTATTCTACCTGATTCCATTTTTTATCATCGAAGTGATGATAAACGTGAATAGTAGTGTAGGCCAAGCGTGTTAACATTGTACCCGGAATGAAGAGAACATCAGTAGCAGGGCCCCAGCTAGCATGCACGCTGATGAAACTCGACACGCTCAGCACGCCGCTTGGACCGTGGAATATTGCCAGACATTGCTGCTCTGCCCACCCACTCGGCCCTTCAAGCGCCAAATCTCTCTCACATCTCTCCTTCACCCTTATCATTTCTAAAGTATCGGACGGAGCCCAAGCTTACAGAAACAGTGTAGAAAATGTAACATTATTTGACTTGTAAATTTCATGTTAAATCAGGAATTTATTTAAAAAATACACGTTTTTTACAGAACAATAATGCCGTTACTCGGAAAGAAAATGTTAACTATCTACATAAACTGGCTTCCAATGTTCTATCAAGAGAATATCATAGTATAAGCGAGCTTGATAAATTCCACAGCTTTGTTTAAAACAATTTAATTCACCCACTCCGAGCAGCATCATGCACCGCTCCGTAATAACAGGAACTCTGTCATCAGAACAGTAAATGCCGGACGCAGAAGTAAATGCAACATGAAGGCGAACAAAGTGCGTCTACAGCAAGAGAAGTATTAGCATCTTACCGTTCAAATTCCTCAGAGGAAATCGAGGGAACGCATCTGCGAAAGAGTCCTCTCTCAAAGTAAATATTCCTAAATAAATTTCAACTACACTCAAATCATTTTCTTTTCAAAAGGATAACAAGCAGAATTCTGGTACTTCCCTCTTTTTACCAATATTCAATAATTTAAGCTTCGGGATAAGACACTCAAATGATACCTGATTTTTTACAGCTCCTGTACTTCAGAGATTAAGTCTGAATCTTTAGGTGAGCTTCTTATTTTTATTGGTTTTCCAAACTTCACATTTCACAGCAACTTAAATTCAACAAAGTTCAAGAATTAAAATTTTCTTTAGAGGTTAATATTTCATCC
>VOMN01074514.1:0-12297 GCA_014899125.1 Orchestia grillus
CAATTTCGAGTTGCAGCTGCAGCTCTGACGCAGCTGCATTTCAAACGCAGCTGCAGCTCTAAGGCAGCTGCAGCTCTGACATTTGGTAAATGGTCTGAGACATTATTTTTAAGATATAGTTGACTTTCTTCCTCTTTACTTCATGATTGTAAAATTGATGAAGCAGTGACCTTCTTGCGATATTTTCAGTATGGTATAACCGCTGGGATTATTCGTGTCTCTGCCCGTGAGGCAGTCTTTTGGTGCTGCAGAAATTAGGACAGAATTCCAAGGATCGTATTTTACATAAGCGGTCCCCAGCCTATTTGCCCCACAGACCTGTTCAACGTGAGATAATATTTTCAAGCAGCGGCTTTTCACGTGTAACGAATAAATACAACACAGAAAATAAAACGAGCTGCATAAATGCTCGTTTTATATAAACATAACAGTAAACGTGTATCTACTATGTGTTGTATGTAAACTTAGTAAATTAATATATTAGATTATAAAAGCACCGGAAATAACGCAACTTTTGTATTGTTTCTATACGGTCGAGCAAAACTGTCGACATCATTAGGCGTATGCCCAGCCGGTGCTGCCGTGGCTGGCGTGAGTGCCTCGGGGTTAAACACGCAAAACGATATTTTCATATTCCCTTACCTGTGAGACTCAGCGGCAAGTAAGTCATATAAGAAATTAAATTCTTCAACGACTCGAACTCCACCATTAAAATTTGACCGTACGTTTTTGCACTGCATAAAAAACTGCTAGATGTCGTGACCCTGCTTCACAAAATGTTAATACTATTTACTTAGGAATAATTTGATGATGTGACCGTGATCAAATCTCATATCAAATAGAATACATTTCACAGGCAACGAGCGGAAGCTTTCGTGCACTTATTCTAAGATATTGTGGCAGCTTCTCTCCGACGTTGTGAACAAGGTGTGATGTAATCCCTGAAGGCTATGGGGGTCTTTCTCAATTTGGCCTGGCTACAATTAGTCAAAACGCTGACCGACTCACATTAGGTTTCTTGGCTTACAATTTGACTAGGGTTTTCCCTCTTCCTGTATTGTTTACTCGACTTATTCAATTAATATAGAGGGTCGAAAACTCAAGACTTACTTTAAGATACAGTATGATTAAAAGAATACAATACTTCCATTGATGAAAAACTAATTACGGCATTTAGAATAACTTCATGTGTCTATGCTTGAATGTTTCACCCTGCTCACTCACAAGCTAAAAATCTGCTGTTTACCCAGAGCCTAAATTTTAGCAAAGGCAATTGGGTCGGTCTTATGGGTGTGTACAACCACATCAAGCGTCACGGCCTGGTTTCGCTAAACACAACTTCACTGGCAGCGTCTGTGCCAAGGGATTTAAGAGGCTCTTCATGAAACAATTGATTACCACGTACGTACCGCGCGAATTACGAACATTTCAAGTGTCATCGTCATCAACTTCTGCTCCAGTTGCTCGTAACGAGACGCGTCTTCTTGAGCCAAACTTCATGATCCTCGTTTGGACGATTGGAAACTACCGTCACTGAAACGCTTTAGACATTTGTTCACTAAACTACTTTGTTCTACTATGAAAGGAAAAAAACGTGTGTTGCCTTATTTCATGTGAATCTAATCCAGAGGGTTTGGACTTATTTTTATTTTTTCATGTATGAATTAGGACACTTACATCAATTAATAATATTTCCACCGGTGAAGTTAATAGTTTCTTCAAATGATTAGCATGATTGAAAAACACTATGATAGCAGAAGGTAAAGTCCAACCAGTTGCTTTAGCTTAGGAAAAATTTGAACCCTAATTCTCTAGACCTGGTACCACTGATAAATAATCCTATTTGACAATATCGAGTTCGCCCGCGTGTTAGTCTGACCAGTAGCTTTCTGTCCTCCAAAACATCTCAATGGCACGTCTTCCGCAGAGAAAACAACGCCGCGGCTCAATTCAATCCCTCAGATATTAAAAAAATTGCAGTTCTTTTCAGTATTCAAGTCGGGCCTCCAAAGCGAAAATCTGAGAGCGCTGCGTGTCAATTTGAAAGCTGGCCGCGGGTCTAGGAGTGAAGGAGAGCGAGAGACAGGGCTGTGGTGATCACGGAACTTTGTTGGGATACTTCCGACACAATCAACAACCAAACTTGTTGCGGAAACTTCTTTATCTCAGGCATTAACTAAATGAAAATATGAACTGGAACCCATGATTGATGTGGTTGGACAAGTTCATGCAGGGAAGATAGTGGACGCCTCTGTCGAGGCTGTCGAGAAATTTTCGATGGCCATATCTCTGCCAGTGGTTTTTGACCTTGATAGAGGTACTGAAGCCCACGAGTTCCATGCGTGCATTCATCGAACCCTTCGTAGTTGAAAAAATATGCTTTTTTCAAATTCAAAACATATGTATACAGCTACATAGTTTATAGTTATATACATGACGAATACGAGTGGGGTGAACAAATCCGCCGAACCCCTGGGGTTCGATCGAGCCCACGTTAAGAACCACTGGTCTATGCGAATGTGTATCTCCCGGTGAACAATTCATTGGGAATGTTTCTATGACCATCACTGTGAATGTTTCTACGACCATCACTGAAAATGTTCCTATGACCTTCACAGAATGTTCCTATGATTATCACTGCGAATTTTTCAATGATCATCACTGAGAATGTTTCTATGACCTTCACAGAATGTTTCTAAGACCATCACTGGGAATGTTTCTATGACCATCACAGAATGTTTCTATAACCATCACAGAATGTTTCTATGACAATCACAGAATGTTTCTATGACCATCACTGCGAATGTTTTTATGACCATCCCTGCGAATGTGTCTCTTTCCGACTTTGGATGGCGCAGCTCTGCCACTACGATGTGTGGGGCGGGAATGAGAGAGAATGAAATCATTCCTACGCACGAGACAAAATGAAGTCAAAACAGAGGAACTCACGAGCAGGTCCTCAGCGTGTTCTGACCTCACTGCTCAGCATGATTTCATTTTGTAAAAGGACCAACTTTACTTACTCAACTACAGGACGCATTTTTTAAATGTCTTTGCGAATTAGCTCTTTTCGTCATTTCCCGAGCTGAAATTAGGATGAAATTCTTTATATTTATAACACTGTCCAAGAGTAGAGCTCTGATGCTTGCTGTGCACATACTAGTGCTCGAAGAACAAACCTGCTTGGAGTAAGTATGAGTAACCGATTATATAATTATATGTAATGAAAAATCGACGGCTAAATGTAGAGATTTGTCGTTTGGAGCGGGCATGTTCTCGTCATAACGCGGTGCACTACGACATTCTCCTCTCGGGCTCACCAGACCAGCCCCAACGCGCTGCCCGACTGCCTGAGTGAAGGAGCTGCTCTGGAATTTTGATTGGACGCCGCAGCTGCTCGTCTTGTAGCCGAGGGCAAATTTCACATTTCTCTGAAGACGCTTCGAGGGAACGGCATCGTGATGTTCTTCATCGCCCACCACATGGCAGTTTCAAATTCTGTCGGGACTCATCTTCAAATCCTCCTTACTTTCTAACACTTCATGGTAAAAATAAACTTTATTCGTTTCTTGATGTGCACTCCCCCAACAGATTGAAACCGCTTGGGGAGAGTGTGGGTGTCCCGGCTGTACGTAGCGCACAAATTTTTATGTCGGCCCCTGGGCTGTGCCGGGCGGTGATGAGCGGTCGCTGGGGCGGCGCGTTGCGTGGGCGCGATCTGGAGAAGGAAATGCCCTACAATTCGAATTCTTTCATTTCTAATGTACACAACCGCGTGTTACATTCTTGACCAAGAAAATGACTGCACCTTTACTTAGTGCTGATTATTTATGGTGAATGTGTTTTCATGAGAGCTATACTGCAGGAGTCCAAAGCCAAATGAACCTAAAGTTTATGCAAAGGGCTTATTCGACGTCTAGGGTTTATTTGATGGCTTTTGTAACCAATTAATTACTCATTGATAGAATTAGTTAGGAAAAAGTTCAATGGTCCAGATTCTATGGCATGAATTCCTAATCAGCGAGACTACGCCATAGAAAGCTGTCTGTAGCAGTGATACAGAGAATTTCGTTATTTCATGTAAGATTCACTAATAAAATACACTCGAGTACATTGTACTACAGGCTCTTGTGATCGACCTATTGGCATTCATAAATTTAAAAATTTTAATATAAGTAATTTTGATTTTCGTATCTTAGAGTCTCTGTTTATTCACAAGTTAAAGCCAAGCCTGAATGAAATGCAGATTGCTGACCCTCTGAAAATCGTCAACTGATAAACTCTATCCAATGTTTACATACCATGCTATTATTTCTCTTATTTATTGTCGTATTTTTTCTTTATTCAGAGTTTCACTCGTAATGTTCCAGGTCTGTACTGCCAAATATTTTCTTATGTTTTCAAATTGCATGTTAATAATGAGCTTAGAGCTCGAAACTTTCAAATTTGAATGCCTTTACAATATTTCTCTTCTCTCACCTTTATAATCAATCTACTACGCAAGAAAAATGTTCCAAGTCAGATTTACCGTCATTTCGTCATTAATGACGGCAAGGAAAAGCTATTGTAGTTTATGGAACAATAACATACATTATGATTCATTTGACGACGGCGGCGATCGCGAAGGTGGGCAAGCTGTGAGGCTGGTAGCATTTCTAAAAATAACGCAGCAGAAAAATGACCACATTTCCCTGTGACGTCAGAACACGCAAATTTACTAATACTCGCACAAACTCTGGCGCCAGCGCCCCGTGAGGTCACTAGCTCCAGCAGCAGGCACCCACCTCATGAGCTGAAGAGGAGCGTCCTTGTTGCGAAGTGACTTTGGGCAATGATGACATTCGAACACAAAATGTACTGAATAAATCCCGGCATCTGAGATTTTGACAGTCTAACTCAACATTTTACTATTATTTAGTTAACAGTTGTACCAGAATTTCTTAGAATCCATACAGCTGAAGAATGTAACTCAGCTGCTCACCCAACCCCAAACGTTGGAAAATCAAGCTATCAAGAAAGAAAAATAAAATAAAAGAAGCATCGTTTATTCTGAAATCAGTCACATACAAAGTACATCTAACTACGAATAGAGTTAACTGTGCCGAGTTTATAGTTAACCACGAACTGTACAAAAAAACAATCTACCTTTCGGTATGAGTGCGAATGGAGGCACGAGCTGGCGGTGTGGGCGCTGTAGCGATTATTTCGTTTCCATTGAGTGGGAATCATTGAGATGTTGGGCTCCTCTGTGCCTGCATCGGTAAGATGGGAAACAAACACGCTGTGGATGAGAGCTGCAGTGAAAGATGGCAGACAAGAAGGGAGATAGTCGGTCAGGAGGAGGCTTTGTGATGTTGAGTGATGCAGTCTCCTATCTCTGCTGCTTGTTCTCTCATAAAGAGCACTGCCAGTGAGATGGATGCAGTTGCTGTTGTAGGAAGAACATGAAAATGTGCCTCCGACTACCCTGCCTGTCGCATGTATTACAGCCTGAGTAATGATGGATACTTGCCAAGATGCGTGAATTTAGTGCGTATGCATGATAGTCAGTAATATCAGGGATGAACTGAGAGCCGAATTCTTTTTACTGAGTTTCATATATGTATAGGACATAATTGAGACCATTTCTATATATGGGGACCCTTCACTCGTGTGACCTAATTTATCTCTTACAGTTATTCTGAAACGCATAAAATTACTCTGCTGCCTATTATAGTGCCATTGCTACGTTTACTTTCATTCTTTCATGCAAATAGGCAATTTGCATAGTGTTTTTATCACAATGATGCCCAGTTCATTGGTTGCTTGCCTGGTAAGTTGGTTGGTCTCTCCGTCCACCTTATCAGTGTTCGTAGGAGAACATTACTGCAACCGTAATTTCATTCCATGTATATGTTACATCTCGACTGAAAGAATAATAGAGGAAAAATTTGGTCATCTGTTCCGCCGAGCTGATATGCGGTCGTACCGTACATAAGATACTGAATATCATATCGTAAATGAATGTAATCTGAAGGAAATTAAATGCTTTCTTTGCTAGGATACGATATAAAAGTATTTTGGTTAATATCGCTTGATTCCGAATGCCTGATTTAAATGGAAACGATGAAAAACTTATGTGATCTCATACAAGCATCACTGTGAAAATGTCAATCCTATCTATATATTAATACGCTTGTACCTACCTACCGTTCCGTCGCGCTGCGACACTTTGCTAGAGAAATTTCAGGTCTCGAGCGAAGTATCCTGTATACAGGTCTCATGTTTTGCTATATGTAAAAAGCCAGTCTTCGCGGCACATTTTCAGTTTCCCTAATAGTGTTCAGACTACTCGCATCATCAAGAAGAAAATTGCTTCCCTGGACCTTTAACCTCTGTCCTACACTTCAGAGGACCACATCTCATGGACTGGTTTATCTAAAGTTTATTTATCTAAATTTCCGTGAAAGTTTCACGGGTCCTGCTAGTTAAGAATAAATACACGTAATCAGTCACATCATTTTTGCCACGTTGCGTCGACATTATTTTAAAATGAAACGATGTACAAAAACAATGAGTGGTGATTTCTACAGCAGCAGTGCAAACTGGTGGCCATTTCTTATTACCCTTTGGTCCCGAGAGTATTACTGTACATGCCCTTAGAGATCCTGAGTACTCGAAGGTATACTGTACTTTTTTTCATACCTGACATTATTTCCCTTTCATTAGACCAACAAGTTCGTCAAATCATTTGTCGCACCGTGTAGTATCTGTGATACAAACCTGCATGAAATAAGTTGAGTACGGTAGAGAAGAAATTTCATGTACCTGTAAATTTTTTATTTAGTTTTCAGATATAAATTTGAATGGAAATGGATAATAAAGACCAAGAACTACAATTTTGAATGATTCGCTAGTATACTAGGATTTGAGCACTTTGCAACTATAAAAACATAATATAATTACGCATTGACCAATAATAAGCATGAAGCTATTGTTGATTAACAAATAGCTTAAAGAGTTTTTCATGATGTCGAGGGGATATTTGCGTATACATAATATATACGGGGTGACGCAAAAAAAAGGAAATCCATTTTTAAATTAGTGTATTATACAAACTATTGATACAAGGCCTTTTTTTGGAAGATTGTGTGATACGTTGACATTTTGAGCATACGTATTCGTTTCAAATTTCATGAGGATACCTTAAAAATTGCGAATTTGGCAGCGGAATTTGGCATACAGCGGTCCATCTGTGCAAGTCTCAATGCATCGCTGACTTTTAGAATTATTTAATGAAAAGGAACTCTTTCATCGCCAAGTGTGAGTTAACTCTGCTTTACCGGTCGTGTATTTTCTAACTCTGGACTCCATGGGCTCCATGGCGTACTGCTAGCGTGATGGCCTCCTAACCGAGAGGACCCTGGTTCTAATCTCGGCTCAGTCGAGGCATTTTCACCTATGTAAGGAGTACTGCCCGTGGAAAAGGAAATTTGAACCACACCTTCCTCACAACCCTCATCACGCCAGTAGTTATACGGAATTAAAAACCAAACCGTAAAACTCGATAGAATAATTTAACAAAGGTTCAAAAAATTTGGTATAAACCCGCTAAGAGTGTAAAATGAGTTCACTCATCCTTCCCTGAACTCTCTCGGTGCCAACCGACCATCCCCGAGTGTACTCATACATCTTAAGTGAATAAATTCGGTTCAAATGCTACAAGTTTGCAGCCCAACCCTGCTGATGGCAGCGTTCATACCGCGGTTCCCACGGCGCGTTGCCGGCTTCTGCGACCGATTGAAATTTGGCTTTGTCTTCCGAGGCGATTGGTGGCGTGCGACGCTGATGGGCAATGAAGGGATGTTAGATTTGAAAATAATTTGAAAGGTTCTAAGAGTGCGGGAAAAGTTTACAATATTGTGCCCAGGTTTTATAGATGCCTTAATATAAAAGTGTCAAATAATGGAATTACTATACCATTCTGAATTACTAATACTCACTCTGTTTTTACTCGGTAGATTTTCCTCCAGCTGATAAACAGCAATAAATACTCTCTATAAAACCGAGGGATCAGTGTACGTAGCGGTAGCCTGTTATAGCTCGCCGCTCTACAACATTGCTGGCGAGTCTGAGAGGCTGCAGCGGTAGCCTGCTACAGCTCGCCGCTCGACTACAACGCCGGACAGCGGCCTGACCTGTTCCGACGCAGCGGACGCAGCTGCTGTGTCTGGTGGCGTCATTACGAGGAGAGCTGGCGGTGTGGCGGCACCAGGTGGCGCTGTGGAGAATTTGTCGGCTGCTGTCGGACGGGCGGCAGAGTGCGCCTCATTACACTGTCCTGGGGACCGGCACTTACCTGATCACCGTCCTTAACTTCCCTGCTCGTATTTACCAATTATTGCTAAGCTCAAGTGCCCGAACAGGTTTTATGATGCGTGTGTCTTTATTTTCAAGCCTGCAAATTTGCAGATGGTATTGCATTTTTAATATTACTAACGAAAATCTCGAGCGAATTGGCGCATGTAAGCCTTTCCTCATAGATATGCAATTAGGATATACATTTTCTTTAGCAAGGGGAAATCGTTATCTGACTTGAATTAATATTCTTTCATTGGTCCGAAGTTTTCTCCAAAAATGATACTGAAGGAATGAGTAATTTATGAAGGACATGAATCATTATATTCTGATCCTCTTAGGTACATTCGTATCACTCTTCTATGACAGCAATTCATTCTTAATGGCTTTTCAATATTTAATCGACTTTTAAACAATACTATTATGGCAACCAGGTCTGTATTTTTCGTCACAATTCCTCAAATAACTAATAATATTGATTGTTTCATTGTTTCATCAAGTCTTCAACCTATGCAGTATGATAAAAGCCCATGTCATTGAGTAACTTTGCTGCGATAGGCGCAAACCCAACACGCCATACCGCTTTGGAATCAAGCCACCTCCGCGAGCAAATTAAAAGACGCCTAACGTAGGCAGGATACCAGTTGAGATGCCTAATTTAAACTATGTACCAGGGGAGATACCCAGCATAACCTGGATACCAGGTGAGATACCCAGCATAACCTGGATACCAGGGGAGATACCCAGCTTAACTTGAAAACCAGGGGAGATACCCAGCATAACCTGGAAACCAGGGGNAGCATAACCTGGATACCAGGGGAGATACCCAGCATAACCTGGATACCAGAGGAGATACCCAGCATAACCTGGAAACCAGGAGAGATGCCCAGCATAACCTGGATACCAGGGGCAGTGGCATTGATCGGTGTTATCGTGCAGAAGCGCTTATCAAGAACTCTGAGCGTGGGCTAGCTTAACTCACTAACAAATTAACCCGAAAAGGCCGGCGGTGCATTCACACGGCCTTGTAACCGACAGTAACCGTGTGAATGCAACACGAGATCTTTCGGGATAGCTCGGTAAGGGATTAATTGTTGCCTGAAAAAGCGCTTCTTAAGCCCGCTGGAAATATGCGTTTACTTTGTATATACTATCCATGTATTTCTAAAAATTATTGTGTTGAAAAATGACACGTACGAGTACATTACAAGTAATTTTGTTTTGGTGTCGTTAACTTGCGGCTGCTGGCCCCGATTATCATTAGTATCGAGGGGAAGCTGGACATACCCCTCTTCTCACGATAAAATCACTGTACGAACAAAAATTCATCAGAATATATAATATTTCCGCTTACGAATTACGAATTTTTATTCGTAAGATGAGATTAAGTTGCGAGTGAAAAATCATTGTTTAACAAATTTGTGTTCGAGCAAGCAGCAAGTTTTTCAGAAGTTCGTTTGTAGAGGTTTCCGTGTAACTTATTCTGTGTCCGTACAAATGTTTAATTCATACATAGATAAACGTAACTCCTCCTCATCTCAGAAGTGCTCTAGCGCCTTTTTCAATTCTGCGTGACAGATGGTCGAAAGTGGTAAAAACCGTGGGGAACTGACTCACCAGTTCTCAAACTCCATCTTCAGCCTTTGTAACTTGAATTGATTTAGCGTACTAGGCCGATGCAACACTAACATCGAGGATGTTACGCACAATCAAACCTAATAGTGTCAATCGCCAGGAAGGCTTCAAGGGAAGTCATAGACTACAGAAAATGACGAAGTCTCAGACTACAGAAAACGATGCGGCGGGGGCTTCGTGGCGGAACCGGTAGCGCGTGCTCACCTCCTAGGCAGGGAGTCACGGGTTCAACACTGAGTGTGGGGCACTTCCATTCGAAAAGGAAAGTTACGCACCACATTTCTAAGGAGGTAGCACACCAGTGTGGCCTGGGATCAGGTACCAGAACTGCTTCCAAAGTGTTGTGATAGTACGAGAGAGACGTCAATTGATGGCAAGTGGGCAAAGGGTAGAGCAGGCAGGGCTGAGCGTCATGGTCAGGAGTGGAGTTTTGTTGAAGCGTTACACAAACAGCCCTCGAAGTGTCACACAAACAGCCCTCGAAGTGTCACACAAACAGCCCTCGAAGCGTCACACCAACAGCCCTCGAAGTGTCACACCAACAGCCCTCGAAGTGTCACACAAACAGCCCTCGAAGTATCACACAAACATCAGCCTGAGGTTAGCGTCACCAAAATGTGTCTGCTGTCACACACAATCGATCGCCGCAGTTTCATGGCAAGAGGAACACAGGCTTCGATCTTTTTAGTGTGTGATAGAGAGCGTAATGCTCTACTTCCAGAGCTTATGTGCGTACAGAGAGGACTAATCTCCGCAAAAGAGATTTTTGAAAAAAACACTGACTGAATATTTATACCGTATTATAGACATAAATGTATGGAAAAATACATAGTAAAAATATAAAGAATTTTATATTTTAGATAAGTAAGTGATAATTCCCATACAGTATGTTCGCGGACTATAGGTAACATGACAAAATTTTCCTTCAATTTCGTTCACAAATTTTCCTTGTCACACATACGTAAGCAAGACTACCACGCGATATGTGCAAGATTGTTTGTCGTGATCTCGTGTGAAAGAAAGCCCTGACCTCCCAAGGACGCTTGCTTTCATTAGTTGCAATCCTAACCTTGGCTTACCTTTTAGAGTACCACATCGAGATGCTGTTCGCTGAAATTACGATCCTTATTCGGTTTATGAGCGCCTAAAATGTTGACGCCGATGGTGGTGAGCAGCTGGGTGTTGATATTGATGCCGGTGATCAAATTAGGGAATTTCAAGACGGGCATAAAGGCGCTAGAGGGTTCCTGCACGGCGTCAGACGAGCGATGACTGATTGCAGCAGATCTCTCCGTGAAACCTTCATCGCAATTTTTTATTCCCATGCGATGCCTTATTGCTGCATCAAATGACCGTCATCACTCACGCTTTCATTCTGATGTACGACGAAGTGCCCCGACTGCAATGTTGTGTGCTGCACACGCGTGTGTGTGTGCTGGGTCTCCCTGCCGGATAGGTGTGGCAATGAAGAGAAGACGCGTCGTTTGAGGTCTCATTCACATTTTTGCTTTCAAAAGTTCAAAGGGAGTTTGAGCTCAATTATAGCGTAGTTATTGATAAATACTTTTTTCCATGAAAATCAGTGAAGTTCTTTTAATCTCGAGTTCTTGCATCAAAACACGCCGTCTTAAAATCTGTAAAAACTTTTACTCCTTGACAAAGTTGTGTCTACCAATGCATATCATAAAATGTGCACAATATACATTAATGAACCATAGGTCAGAGGCAGCATGTATAATTTACCTATATCTTCACAATCTTTCTTTCTGAATTAAAAATCGTGTTAAAATTTGTAAGTTATTGAATCATTGCTTCTTCTTTGAACAAAATTTTATTTCAAATCCTAGCTGCATTCTGACTATACATCAATGTTGACAGCGTCTTCCTCCAGCCCTAGTTGGGCCTACACCTAGCCTCCGACTCTCAGCCTCCGACTCCCAGCCTCCGACTCCCAGCCTAGCTCTCAGCCTATAACGAGCAGCCTCTGACTCCCAGCCTAGCTCTCAGCCTATAACGAGCAGCCTCTGACTCCCAGCCTCTGCTCTCAGCCTATAACGAGCAGCTTCTGACTCTTAGCCTCTGCTCTCAGCCTATAACGAGCAGCTTCTGACTCTCAGCCTCTGCTCTCAGCCTATAACGAGCAGCCTCCGACTCCCAGCCTCTGCTCTCAGCCTATAACGAGCAGCCTCTGACTCTCAGCCTCCGACTCCCAGCTTACGACTCCCAGTAAGCCTAGAATGGCGCGCTGGGACATGACCAGCTGTTCCTGGTGTCCAGAATAGTGGTCTACAGTGGGTCAAATAAGTATTCGTAACGTCATGAAAA
>VOMN01074516.1:0-16775 GCA_014899125.1 Orchestia grillus
GGGCGGGGGGGAATCTGTAAACGAACCAAACATTAACAGTTAGTATGAAAATTATTCTTATCAACATGTACGATACCTAATAACTTTGTTTTCTGTACAGGTCGATCATAACATTTACTCAGAATATTTTACTAGAGATGAATTAGTAACAGAGGAGTCTTCGTAGAAGTCGAGTTAGAACCTGTACACGGGAGAATTCTTGCTTTCCGGAGTGAAACGATAAAATAATACCATCATTAAAATAAAGTAACAAAAAAAAACAGGGTTATATTTCACAAATAGGATCTCCATGGATCCATCTATACGTTCATCAAAAATTCTGGGCGCCTTTTCCGAAAAAAAAACGTTAAGTAAATGAGAAAAAATGCCACACGAAAACGAGAATTTTTTCAAGCGAGAAATTATTTTTAACAAGGACAGTGTGCATTATTTTACGCTCATACAGAGTTGGGCTACCATTTGCGTGAAATTGAGGCGGCTTGAATAGATGCAGTATCAAATACATCATCAAAAATGACAGAAATATTAAGTTAGAGTATCTGAAATAAAATACTTGAGAAGTATAGGGTAATACTTAAAAACTAGTATAACTCGACTGATATCACTTAAGAATTAACGAGCTTAAAAAGTGAAACAAACCACATAAAAGTACACGTTTAATTTCAATGCATTTTTTCATCATAAATGATTAAATTACACCTCTTCCCGCCTTTGACGATGAAAGCAGTTGCTCCATCTTTAGAAATTTGAGGCTCGTGTTACAAGAACATTTGGTTAATGGAAGAGATAATTTCTTGAGCAACTCGCTGGAGTGAATATACAGAAACAAGCTCCATGTTTATATGCATGATGTATTCGTTCAAGAATACTCGTTTCACAGTAATTTTAGAGTACAGTATCCGTGGAGAGTAATTTGAGCGCTAAGTTATAGTAAAAACGGTAACATACAAGTACTAGTCACTAGTACTTTTACACAACTGGTAACATACTAATCGTTTGTAAGATGTTTGAGATACCTATGCAACGGAATAAGCTTAACGTCTCTTTTTTGAGGTTGTACTATTACCTCTTTACGGTAATTAGTTTTCGAATTATAATTCATTGATTTCGACCTCTTTTCTTATTTTCGTGTCATCCTGAACTAAGATGATGAGCAGTACATAATATCGTGGATAGTAAACTGGTAAAAGAAAACCAACTCAAAATCAAAATACTGTCAACTTCCAAACCAAACTCCTCTAGCATGCAAAACAAGGTTGCTGTAACCAAGACAATTTGGTCGCCAGCACGTCATACTTTAGTACGAACCGAAATTTCATGAAATGGTTACGATAATTAAACATTAAAATACCGGTAGAGTAAAATTGCTAAATGTCATTATTGCTGAGGACCGAAGCCTCAATCAATGCATCATTCAGACCAAAGTGACCGAAAACAATACGACCTACACTTGGCTACGACTGTTGAGGCAAAGCTGTAAGAACCTGTATGGTTCAAAGAATTGCAGACCATTAGGTGTTCATTTCCCTCCGCAATGTAGCACAGGCGAAACATTCTTTTCGAAATAGACATGCCTACAATAGACTGATGTGTGGCCTCTTGGTACGAAGAAGAATAGTGCGGCAAGAACCCAACCACTGCAGTACAAGATACAAACACCAAAATGATGAGAAATTTATCGAACAAAACGTTGCACGCGCGTTCAAACAGTTGCATCACGTGTACGAGCACAACTACCAAAGAAAGATGCAAAAAGAAAGTAAAAAATTAGCACGCAAAGATCGAGGATGCGATGGATTCTAGAGTACTTTTGTCGAGCGAGACGCGGTGCACCGCTACCTCCAGATGAGCAAGCAGGCGCGTGAGTCACCACCCACACAATGCAGGAAGAAAGGCCAGGGGTGGCAGGGGGAGCTCGAGCAGGAGCAGTGCAACTAGTAAATGCAACACCACTAAAGAGATCAGTGGCAGTTACTGCGCCACTATTCCCATCAAATTGGCTACAACACGGGCGGGACCGACGGCACCAGTATGGTCATGAGTAATGCAACTAACACCCCCCAGTCGCTAACACTAGCGCCAGCAGCATTGTCACTGGTACGTAGCCGCAGCACTGCCTTCAGCACCCGGCAGGCGCCATACGCTCGCACCGCCTTGTTGCTGACCTCCCCTTCTCTCTCTCTCTCTCTCTCTTTCGTACTGCTCCCCTGGCGCCCCACAATTGGTGAGATTTTGTACCAGCGGCCGTCACACCTCAGAGGCGCCAATGCAGGCAGGCCCAGCCAACACTCCTATGTTGATGGAAGACAAATGCAGCACCAAAATGATTGATGGTACTGGAAGTCTCAAGGAAGAAAATGAGGAATTGTGCAACACGTTCGGACGAACGAGCCGTAGGACCAAAAGGAAGCGTTTCAGCGACATTTACACTCGTATAATGAGAAAATCCACTGAAAATAAGTGGGAAGAGTTTAAACAGAATGACGTGATGCAAACTAAAAGGTTGCATGAACATGATATAATTATTACTAGAAGTAAAATTACGTTATGGTCCGTTTCACCTGTTGATGCATAAATATAATAAGAACAAATACAAATGATGAAATGAGAAAAAACATGAGAACATTCAAGTTTGACGATGAGTCCTAAGACGCCATTACACAACCTGCCAAACTTGAGCATAAATTTCCAATGGAAGAATTAAGTGGCAAGGACAACTAGCTTATGGAAAGAAGCCTCACGCAGATGAACTCGACGAGGTAGGAGATAAAAAGGAAATAAGCATCAACTTAACAACCAACAAATTATGAACTCTTGCAAAATCATGTTAAACACTTCCTCGCATGATCAAAATGAACTCAGGTGATGAACTGCCAAATCGAAGAAGTTAAAGGGCATTTTCCTCAACACAGACAAAAATCACAAAGCCACAGTTAGAAGAGCATCTTGCCCGGGGCCGAACTCACCACCCTACGTACTAGTAAAACTCTGTGATGTTGTCTGCTTGTAACTGTGCACACGAGCTCCCTCGGATGTAATCAAATAGGGAGACTAGAGGTCAGGGAATATGTTCAGAAAGAAGAGGAAACTGAAGCTTCCTTACAATCCCCAAATCGTATCCTGGATATTTTTCTTAAAAATATTTTTTCGGATACCAACAGTATCGTGGATACGAGATGCTATATAAATATGTAGACGGACCGGTAGGCAAACCATGCCGGGGCATCACATCCCGAGCTTCCACTTCACCAAGTCCAACTGAGTAGTTGCCACCAGAAGCATGCCACTCAGACTTGGCAAGCTGCTATATTTTGTCTAATTCATACGTGAACATCAGGCTCCCTTATGACGAGCCAAGTGCACACCCTGTGCTTCAGTTACATTACACATTAAATGCATTTGATTAACAGCTACGTGACAAGCTTCATCTACTGATTAAGAATAAAATATTTTGTTCATCTACTGATTAAGAATAAAATATTTTGTTCGGTATTCTAATTATTTAAACGCATAAATAGTGATTATCATTACCCTGAGAAATTATCACTACGCATTTCAATCTACACAATAAAAACCATTTACATTACAGCAAAGAATTCTGAAAATTGGAGAGATAATTCGAAGATCGAAGCCCAAGTGA
Organism: Orchestia grillus; assembly: GCA_014899125.1. NCBI lineage: Eukaryota > Metazoa > Arthropoda > Malacostraca > Amphipoda > Talitridae > Orchestia > Orchestia grillus. The sequence goes on from VOMN01074516.1 coordinate 3,641, forward strand.
AAATTCCAACTACAAATATTAATCAAAACCAACGAAAGCTAATCGAAAAGTGCACCGGCATTGAGAGCGCGACTAAAAATGATCATCTAGACGTCAGGTACTCGCTGTCCTACCCCTAATTAATCTCGTTAAAAAGCAGTAAATCAGTCATGCGTGTCTAAAAACATCGACGGCCCCAGCAACCCGATAACTTCTACCGAGGGAGCTCGTTTATTCTTGGGCTCCACCGTTGAGCAATTATTTAGAACGTTTCTCAATAAGAAATGCGCCACACGTACTGCCTGTACGCGCACTGGTAAACAAACATGCCTCAAATGGAGAGTAATACCTACTCATTACGTAAAAATAAACAAGTTTTCAATTGAAATACACCAAGTTCAGTGAGCGGTCTACAAGCAAAGTCGGTTGCCAAGTTTGAAAACTACGAATTCAAGTTTACGAGGCGAAAATTAACGGACACGAAATTCATTTTAATCCATTTGATGAATCCTGTTTCAGTAAAATCAACAGAAATTTTCTCCAATTTGGCGAGATAAGCATAGGCTCACAACAAAATTTTATATGCAATTTTTTCTCGCATAAAATAAATCCTTGCTACCCAACGAGCAGGCAAAAACACCTACAGCTGGCGCATAAAAAAGAGGGAAAAACGCATATGCGACTATTGCTACCTAAACGGTGCATGAGCCGCGAGAGCAAAACCAAAGTATTGCAATCCAGCCAGCACAGAAACATCATCAACAAGGAAAAAACGCAGACCGACTCCCGCTTCGTCCAGCGGCCACCAAAAGAAAGAAGCAGGTCCATGTCGAGCGCAGACAAGTTTGTGAAAGAAGACGTGGTCGCGCCAGACCATGCAAGGCAGAGCACCTTTTAGGGTGAGGCGCCAGACGCGAGGCACCTCCACATACGCGTCCGCCGCCGCCCGCACCTCCACCAGCTCAAACCGCCCTTATCCCGCCAAAAATGGCATCTTGCCGAAATAGATTTCACGTCAATTTTAGGAAGACAGTTCGTGGCAAATTTGGTTTCACAGCCACGATAATTCGAACGAATGTCACTGACAAACATCATAACTAATCCGACGAAAAAGCAAGCAGCTGCGCTCTCAGCACTGGACGAGTTGAGAAACACACCGCCCTGCCCAACTTGGAGCGAAACCAACTTGAGTGAGGCAGCTTTAGGTACGACGCCTTCACTTGTAAGGACCAAGCTCAAGCGGTCGGCAAACGAGAATGATAGCGATAAAGATTATTCGATAAAATATTACAAGAATAATATTAGGAAACTGAGTAAAATATCTTCCAGTAGTTTTAGTGAATAATTTTGAAAGTAAAGAAGGTACGACTTCTGAATATTAACAAGAAACCAAGTACACTACCACCAGACAGACTTATTGTAAGATAATGAATTCTTCATAAGTCAGAATAATTAAACGAAGCAGACAAGCACGCAAACTAATTATAAAGAAAATTATAGGTGCAAGGAGGCAGACAAGCAAGCCGATGAGCAGCCAAACTAGTAACAAAAAATTTAAGAGGCAGGCAAGAAGCCCAGACTAGTTACAAAAAGCTAGACAAGCAGGCAAGTAGAGAAGCAGGCAGGAGCCGACATGTCCTTCGCTTGAATCTCCCCAAGACAGACGAACGAACGGAAACCAATGGCCCAGCAGAGATAATCGAGCCTGGCGCCGCGACACCGGGAGACGCGGGGAGGTCAACGGCAGAAGAAGGGACTCCCGCTGTAGCTTTAGGGACCAACAGCGATTGCGCCGCAAAATTGCACTCATACAGGTACAATACAGGCATTTAACTCCATTCCTTAAGAAGTGACACGCAAACAGAGTCCAATATCTCAAAGGCCTGCACTTAAAAAATGCACAGGAATATATTGACATGAATGATCGCCATTGCAATATGGCTGTATCAGGCTTTAAGAAAAGAAAAAAAACTTCCCGTACAATGTGAAGTGAAATTTCTATCCAACAAAATCAAGCATTTTTGAGACACTATACTGCTCTCGCCCCCATAGAGAAGTTAAGAGAACATGGAGACAAAATTAAATATTACGTCTTACGAAGTGCTTTGATCAATAATATAGTCTGACGTTCGACTCCGCCCCTTAATACCATGTACGTGAGCTAGGAAATCTTTAAATTCGGACTTGAGCTAAGAGGCATTCAAATATTCTGCTCAAACGACAATGACCCATTATGAGCCAGAATGAAGCATCGTAGCCCTGCGGCAATGTTAAGTTTAAAAAAAACATACAGGCTTCAAGTTTCCTTCAAGTTTCCATGTTCTTTTTTTAACTTGCGCGATTTGTAAGGGACAGAGATAGCATTCACGTGAAGAAATAAAAAATAATTTCCAAATTGACTCTCCACTAATAAATAATTTTCGAAATTTAGAACAAATTACAAGAAGAAATGTACTCACACATCCTATAAAATACATATCTCCAAACCATTTGCCACAGAGGTCAAGGATGAGTATTTTCATTGGTTACAGGTAATCAGCTACATATAGCCATCCAATATTGAAATAGTTTGCGTGAGATGTTCATGGACACAGAAGCAGTAAAATAGTGAAGAAAGTGCGCGTGGAAGATGATAGTGCCGACGAGAACAGATCTCGAGGCGTGTAACACAAGGAACTCGTGAGCGCAACAGGGTAGAGACCAGCGTGAGTTGGCCTCACCCACACTAGTGCAACACGAAAAAAAGACGCTGAAGGCGAGCCTACTGAACGGCAGAACTAATCCACATCACATTTCCACCACACAGCCAGACGCTGCCAACTTTGAGGTTGGTCGCCCGCGACAACCGTGAGAAAAACCGAGAGATGTACCCAAGAAGAGCTGACAAGGAAATGTAAATCGTGAACTTTTTTATCAGCATGACGCAAGCTCGCTATCGCCAATCCAACAGGCGCTCACATGGTGGGAAGCCTGACAGGCTGATTCAATGAAATTAGTATAACGTATATATGAAACGAAATTATCAAATTTAATGATCGTCATCTCCATTCAATGTTATTTTTAATATTCTATACGTATTTTTAGAGAGTTTATGTATTTCTACCCAGGATCAGTGTAACTTCCAAAGTGATGTTAGCGCTCAGTGAAAAGTCATCTACGTATACGTAAAGTCGCAAGTGATTTTCGGGAAAATAAGCTCGCTTACCGAAAAGTTTATTTCTTTGACCTGCTGCAAACCCAACAATATTTCTAAGTCCAGTTATCATACCATCAACATCACACAGAAACTTTGAAAATCTTGAACCTCATTTGAAACTTACATCACGGATGAAGAACGTGCTTTTCCAACCATCGGTAAGATAATTTAAAGATATGTTGCACATGATAGGAGATTCGAGCCAGGCCAGGGCAGAGCGAGGGAGAGAGAGAGGGAGGCACGCGGCTGCAGTCAGGCTGGCAGAGGATGGCGCCGATGCGTCGCAGCTGAAGGGTCGTGAGAGCCAAACATAGCTCAGCTTCACCTAACGCCCTCGGTACTGTACGGCATCATAAGGCGCCCTCTCGCGCACTTAGACCTACCTCCACCGCCACAATGATGCTCAGCACTAAAATGTGCATGCGAGACTATATAAGACTTGCGATATCATCTCTCGCGTACGTTGTCTAAGAAATTGTCAATGCAACAGTGCTTACTTACGCGTTGATTTGAGAACGAAACCGCGAAAAAAGCAAATGGAAAAAATGAAGAGTTTAAAAGAATTCTTATCCTACACTCAATGCGAATTAGTAGAAATTAAAAAGCTTCAGCTGGACTTAACTTTTTATAACCCGAGCTGTAGTACTGGTCCACAGAGTGTATTATGAGGGACAAGAGTCGTAAAAACATGAGACCCATAACAAGATGCACACGCGTATCTTTGCTACGGATTATTAGAATTTGAGAAAAAATGTTAATATAGAGGGGATTTAGTGAATATAAGTAAACTAATGATTCAAGTCATATGAACCGTAAGCCAGCCCAGCTGGCGCCTTAATTTGAAGGACTTTATTTTCAAATCCTATTATTCACAGACCGTTAAACGCATCCCATTACAAAGCCCTCATGCGCAGAAACCATCGATACCAGATAAAATCATCAGATAAAAAACGACCAAATTAAACACGTTCTCGCGAAATAACAGTGAAATAGTGTGAAGAAACGTACGGTCTGGCTTACAAAACTTCTATACTTAAATCTGGCTATACTTAAAAGGCACGTGAAAATACCGGAAAAATATTTACCCTAGACGAAAAAATTAAGCGAATGAAAGAAATAATATTGATCTTTAAGAACGAGTAAACATAGAAGTTAGAAAAATATTTACCATGGTCAGACGATCTCCCAGGGATGCTCATGAGCGAACGAGGGTCAGCGACGCGTGTCCTCGGAGAGGGGAGAAATGCCCTCCCCAGCCGGCACAGCGTGCACGCCGCCACTTTCAAAGATGGCCACAGTGTTCCAAAAAGCGAATAACCTCGGGCACACACAAACCGTAAGCTCTGTCAGTCAAGTGCGTTCGAAACAAACGAGCTTTTCCAAGAAATGAAACAGTCACAAGAGCTTGGCACACTGTCGTGTTGTTCTAAATAAGTGTTAGTTCCGAGGAACTAACAAAGTGAAGCAACATACACACCGTACCTACGCTTTTAAGAAAAATGTTTTTCCACGAAAAAAAAAATCTATAGCTGAAACGAGCTTCCTCTCTGATCGTTATGTTGAAATTTATGAACTCGATTTACTGGAAGACTGTTACAGGCTTTGTCAGCTCCGCATTAGAAGAGCCTATTGACGAGTCTTTGGTCAACACTGTAAATGAGCTCGAACAATTGTGGAAATTAAGCTAGAAGTACTTCATACAATGAGGATCAGCGGTTACTGATAGCTCTTCCAAAGTTAGTAATTATAGGAAATATTATTGAAACATTTGTACGGACCTGAAGGAAGGCAAATTAAATTAATTGAAAAATATTTGTAGAGAAGACATCTTAAACCAAAATGTTATGGCGAACCAAAATTGCGAATCGCAAGACGCTACAATTTTGTGAGCATAGTCACAAATATCAGCACGTAAGCGAGATGAATATGCTTTAACTACCTTCAGACCCTATAGTCCTATGTATGTCAGAAGTGAATAAATAATTTGTTTTCATAAATTCAGTTTACAAACTCTAAAAAACTTCAGTTTTGGTAAAACCGGAAGTCCATGCATGCAGCAATTTTAGTCGGTACAAGCTAGAAATAAACATTACACGACTTGAGTATTTGTATTTCCTGAGTTTTTAGAATAAAAAAAAACTCTCGAAACTAGTTTAAAAAATACACCTCAATTTAAGCCTAACCTCCTGATACATTTATACTCTTTTCGCTCTAGATTACGTACGAGCTCTCGTATTTCAGTAGGTTAGAAAACGCACCTTTTCAACCCTTGCTTGAGAGTGCCATGAACTCGTACTGTATATTCAGTAGACAGAGGCTATCAGTCAGAGAGTACGCTAGCAGATATCGAGGTCACTTCGCCCGACTGACTGAAGTTACCGTCAATATTGATGGAGGAGAGTCCCTGGTATGCATAATATGAAATTGCAGCCACCGCAAAACACAAGCAGAAAGAGGCACATAGATATGCGTGCGCCCAAAGGAAGCCCACTGGACACAAGTGATACATGCTGCAGGAATGCCGAGAGACCACAACGCACCAAACTCTTATTTCGAAAAGCCTCGATAAAGAGCGATAAAAATTACGAAGATACACCATAGAAGAAAGAGGGTTTATAGTATTCGATTATCAAAAAATTAATGATTAAATAACGATCTGATGGTGGACATTCGAACAACGCGCAAGAATGCTCTATTTCAAACTGCATACACGTTGAATGCGCCGTAGTTGCGAGACACGCACGCTGTTTTCCTGGAGAGCTCGCAGTAGAGTAAGAACTGAGAACATTTACAGTCAGCAAATCCGTTCAGAAGTGCTTTGAGAAGCAAGCATCAATTCAAAGTCACACAGCGGTCGGTGAACACACATGGGGGCTGGAGCGACTGCGCACTATCACGCTCACAAGGAAGACAGTAGCAGCAAGAAGGTCGGTGAAGAACGGGGGAGAGGTGGAGCGTCGGCTGAGTGCTGACGGCTGCAGCCTTGGATCACATCCGCCGCTCACGGGAAACGCGGCGCCAGCGCGCGTCGGGGCAAACAAGCTCCAAGAAACAGCTGTGCCACACACACACACGTACGCTGTTCGTACATAGCACGAACAGCCGTGCCGTACACTACCGCCAGGAAAAGTCCCAGTGCGGTCAATGGATCTAGGCTTCCACTGAAAAAGCGTATCGGTTTGAGACCTGTCAACTGCGTGATAGAGCTTTGTAATTAAGTTATTTCTTCAGTTTGTATGGAAAATTTGGTGCTATAAAACACGCTGGCACACAGCGACCAATTTGGCTAACGTGACCCGATCATTTCCCGTACGTGTATCCTTAAAAACGCTGCACTTTTTCTATCAAAGTGTTGAGCGTAACAATGCTGCAGTTGGTAACTATGAGCTTTACAAATGTACTAGAAATATCAAAACAATACTAGCGTTAAAAAATTACCTTCCCTCCCTCCCCCAGACGAGTAAGATTCCATACATAAACTAACGAAACTCTTCACACAAAAGTGAAAACCACAAACCTCAACGAAAAATCCTCCAGCAACAGCGTCGCTGCAAGAAATCAGAAGTGACCCACCGGAACAAGACCGTCTACCAAATACACGCCGGAACTTCAACGGGCCACAGCAGGCTGAGAGTGAGCCCCAAGGGGACCTGTGGCATCCCAGCTTGGCCGGAGTACCCAACTCTCTGGAGCAACTCTTCCATCAAATGAAAGGCATGGTCGTCCCTACAACCAGCGAGCTCTGGTCACTGGGCTCCGCATCGTTCCTATTTTCAGTAAGAAACTAAGCATGAAACAGAAAGTTTTCCCAACACAGAGAACTGCCCCATGTAGCGCCGTAGTGGGGTTCTTCTAGAGTGAGGAGCTCAGAAACAAGAGATATGCACAGGAAATAATTAATTTATTGATTAGTAGTTAGTTAAACGCTCCCTATTCACATGAAATGTGACTCAAAGAGCGCGAAGAGAAAATGGGACCATTACTGTAAATATGGACTGATGAAAACGGGGAATGTATGCAGATGTATGTTCCCACACCGTATGCGCTACACATAGTAACAACAAATTGAGAAAGAAGAAGAGAAAAGACAAGAGATACGAAGAAGGTATAAAAATTGAAAGGAACAAAGTAGGAGAGAAGTCCTGAAGGCCTACCTCTAACTGAGGTAACCTGACAGTGCCGCCCTTAGGTCGTCAGTCCCCATAGCATAGGGTAGAGAACACTAACTAACCTAACCCTATTGCCTATCTTATCTCCCTCGGGAGGAGTGCACAGTACATGATGAAGTAAGTCCAGGATAGGTAATGTAGAAAGGTTCAGAAAGGCGTTTTTCATTCAAGCACGACAAGTTTTAGTACTTTTGAAATTAATGTCTAGGGTATTTTCATTTTCGAGATTCAACCTCATGTCGTAAAATCAACTTGTGAGATATGAATTCATTGTTTATATATATGTAAATAAAGAGCTTAGTACATTAGGTGGAAATTTGACCCGCTCATTAGCATAGAGTTAATAATAGTACTAGTTATCATAGTTATTCCGTAGACTTAAATTTTGATTCACAATATAATATGCATATCAAGTAGAATTAATGCGATTAATATAAAATATTGATCTGCAAACATGAATTTCAAACTGTGGAACGTTCAGTGAATTTTAAAGTCGCAAGTTAGTCAGATGAATGAACAATTAATTACGACCTCGCCGCAATTCTTCAAAATTCTTCGAAATGTTATACATGCGAAAAAAACAATCATTTAGTACAGAAACTTCATCGTCGGAAAATGACGCTAAATAACCAGAAAATGTTAGTAGATTTTCATGATTACAAAGTAAATAAATACACGAGACGTATGTATGACACGCTTCTGTTCATTACACACCGAATTCGCAACATGTAAAACTAAATAAGAAAACAAAAATGGGGCTTCAGTAACCTGGGCAGTCTTAACGACGTAAAAATTACAACAATAATAAAGTTAGAAACAGTATATTCAAGATAACAAAGAATACCAATGTTGTTCTTCTTAAGTGATTAATCATAGCTATTCGTTAACGTAGAATAATTTTGACAGTTCTGCCCTTATCGTGCTGCCTCAGATACACCAGCCCACGAAAATCGTGATGTTTTTCCAAACAGAAAACTGACTAAAATATCTCCCTAAAAAAACAACGCATCACCAAATCTCCAACTTCATTTTGAATCCCCACCTCCAGTACCACCTCAAAATCCAAGTCAGATGTTACCCTGTGCGTTTACTGCACTACGACAATTTATTGTGACAAGATAACGAACTAACTTCCTTGGCTGCCTGAAGCCCAACATATACGTACAGCACGCCTGAGGTGCAGCAGGCCAAAACCAGCGATCGCTGCATGGATATGTGAATACTAACACGAAGTAGCTCGACTCGACATGCATCCGAGGCATGTATGCCGCCACACCAAAGTGCCACCAGGTTAGCGCACACAAATCCGAGACAACGACGGCTGGCACCACGAGTGCCAAGAAACACGTGTCAACCTGACCCCGGTGTCAGGCGACCCTAGAATGCGGAGCCCAGGCCGCTCCGCCCGATGCCGCGGTGCCGTGCGAAGTGGCGCCCACATGCAGCCGCAGGCTGACCACTGCTGCCGCTAGTGCTGCTGCGCTCGTGTACGGCTCGAGCCGATTGTGCTGCTTCCACAACTAATACTGAAGCTGTCGTTTTGGCTAACGAAACGTTTTTTGTTAACAATGCAGATGCTGGTGCTGCAGGCACAGATTTGCTGCACGTATCCAGTTACCCCATCAGGGGGTAGACCACAACTGCCTCTATAAAGAGGGTCGACAATTGTAGTGATGTCGTCGCGATACTTCTAGAGCTACCCATTCGCAGGGTTACTTCGCAAACAACACTCGACAATATACATCAATTTTTCCAGACTAGCGGGATATCATTACAAATGTACGACTTAGTCGTTCGTATTAACTTGCGAAGTGATGTACTAAAGGTGGCAAAAAGTATCTCAACGAGCAGAAAACAAATCTATGAAGTACTCAGATTAAAAAAGTTGAAACATTCATGATGGAAGTCTCGGCACATTGCCGTAGTTCCATAAGCATAGTGAATGAAGGATAATCGTAGGTAGCCCATACTCCGTAGATCAAAATCAGAGCAATCCACTCTTTCATTATTCGACAGTTAACATTTCGATTATTCATTTGACAAGGTGCGGCAATACCAGGATGAAATTCCCCCAAAAATCTACAGCATACGTACAGTTACTATTAACATTTTCTACTACTTCTTCAAAACCAATGCATGGTGAATTTTTTAATTACGGAGTTCAAAACAGCTGCACGAGCCACCTAGTGCCACGGTCACGGAGTACACAGGGTTAGGAGACGCCCCCTCCCCCGCCACACTCTTCACCCCAATTTTCTAGTGTCTCGCCGCCCTACTGTGATAGCAGGTGACCGAGGGTCGCTACGCAGGACAGGTGAAGACGCAATAAGACACACTTCTTTCCACAGGAATTCGAAATGTCGGTTAAATATCAGCATAGCTACTCTATTCCGATCAGGTTTTCATGAAAGTAAAGACCTTTCTGATTGGGTTGAGGTAGCATCGCGAGAGCCAAAGATTTCTTGTTTGGCACAACCTGCTCCACTAAGCAAAAATAGCTTAGCTCCTCGAAAACACGAAAACGTTCAGAAATACGAAAAAAACGGAAACGAATCACTCGTTCATGAGATCGGTTAGGTCGGTTGTACAACTCGTAATCTACCTCAAAAAAAGAGAAGTCATGAGGGGAAATAGAAAAATAAAACAGATTAAGTTCTACACCTGATTTCACACTAGACGCCTGCGATAAGTATGTACGCTGATTTCGTCCTCAGTATTACTAGATGTCAGTGACAAGAGCTGTTTGCTCGTATTATAATGCCAATAAAAGGCAAAAATAAATTCACGCATTGCAATGAAGCTCTATAACCCTATTTACCTGTCAATCGAATCAAGTCCTCTGTACATGCTGTAGGACGGACAGTTACGTGAGCGAATCCTTCCTGCTCCTCTTCTCTTGGGAGAATATACCACCTATGCAACGGGTCAAAATTGAAGTGGCCTTTGGAATGGTAACCGCTGTACCGAAAATTATTTCATCCTACTTTCATTTTTTATACTAAACTCGCCCATAATCAACTCATGAACTTAGCAAGCACCTGTTATTTAATATAATATGTATATGAGCAAGTATTTAGTCTAAGAGATTATCTAAATAACCAGTCGAGACACAGAGATATATTAGAATATGAACATTCGAAGGAGACAAGGACCGCGAACAATCACAACAAACCTCATTCGCTGACGCAGGAATAATTCTTTCGTCTTCCAAGAAACTATCGACTTTCTAAAATAAACCCAGATATTTATTCGCGCTTATGCTCACTCACACCTCTAGCAAGTGAGTTGAGTCAGCAAGAAATAAGTTCCAGTAAAATATTTTTTCACGTGTAAACTCTGTGGTGTTCAAACTTAGGTCATTGAAGAAAAGTTGAAGGAAAACAGCGAGAGGCACAGCTCTTCAGCAACAATGTTAGACCGCTAAAATATACAACTCAAATAACAAAATAAGGAATATGACGCTCGCGTCAAGTTTTTGGAGACAACAGTAATCATTTCCCAGCGGTACTGCAGTAATTGGGCAACGGCCAAATGAAGATACAAACTAGACGAACCAGTGCACGTTAAGGTCAGCAAAGCAAGTATTAGTTTCATCTAACATTGAAGAAGAATTTTTCGTAAGGAAATTCCCGTCAGTTTTATGATATCTACAACAAGCCGAATCTAAGAAACACGAACATGCAAACTACGCTTTCGAGAAGAAAGTGGAACTAAATAGCGTCAGCAAATGTAAGCAAATGTAAGTCAGTGTTAAAATTAGGCAGAACTTGGAAAAACTAAACATGCCTTATGATATAACTGTTTAACAGAAATATAAACCTGATAAATCAACTCATCTTCGTATCCGGGTTCATCGTACATTAAAACTGAAGTCAAACGAGAAAACTGCCTGCAATTCATCACTTAGCATGCTAATCGGACTGCATGCAGCAACTCATTAGCGGCAGTCTGAATTAGGCTGCAATGTTTATCAAAGTTACAAGATTGCACAAATGAATAGTGGAGTTTATCAATGATAAAATATCGGAAGATCTGAGCAGGATGAGACCGCTAGACGGCGCCAGGCAGATCAGTGAGGCATGACAGACAGCCACAATTTCCGAGAAGCACGCTGAAAATAATAATCGTCTGAGCATAGAACACTGCCGTAAATCTTTAATTTATTGAGACAACTGTTGGATAGAGTGCTTGACGAAGCAAGTTCACAAGAACGAACACATTTTTCAGTTTAAAGTGTGGATTCAAAAATAAAACTATGTTATTCTCCTTAAGAAGCGAATATCTTCTACGAGTGTCCGAAGACGGTCAGTGATTACTGCCACAAAGAAGGAATTAATCACATTTGAAGATCAGAATACCAGAGACAGCAATTAAGGGAATACATAGAAATACGAGGAAGACGTACAATTCAACTTAGCAAGAAAAAACTAGACACCTTATGTAAACTTGAGAATAACACATAAGTGCCATTGATAAATAAAGACAATGTTACAAAAGTACTTCATCCACCTAAAGTACCGTAGCTAAGTCATAATTACTGAACCCACAGAAAATAAAGTCATCAACATAAATTTTGAGTACACTCTCAAAATTCCCCACCATTGCTATTACTAAAAATGGGTCCCCATACCAATGGAGCAGTCACCATAAGATAATTATCAGACTCGTAATGAGCAGCATGATGGACCCACGTCACTGCTGGCGCCGCGACCGATAAGGAAGGGTAACAACCACCTGATAGCGGACTACCACCGTATCCGACGATGGCGGCAGTGACGGGGCTATACAGGGAGGGGGGAAAATCATGATAATTGAGGGTAGGTACATACTTGTGGTTACAGTGCAACTGAAACACGTGTATGCTACGGTCTGAGATTTATCCACGTACTTGAAAGTACGATTATAGACTACATTTTGGCTCGACCTCAGTCATTAGTTGTTATTCATTCACGAGATGTCACACAAAATAACATCCTCGTATGAACGACTAGTGCGAGACTGTGGCTGTGGTGGGGCCTAAAACTACATACATGTACAAGCAGCTGTGTACAGGACTGGATCACAAACCAAATAAACACGACAGCTCGTTCACAAAGAGACATGCTGAGTACAAAGTACATCTTCGCAGAAAGTCTTGCTCGCCAATGCAAGAGAGCAAAGTTCCTCGGTACATCACAGAATTTCGAAGCATTCATCCTTTGGAGAGAAACGGATCACGAGACAGTAGCGAAGAATTAGTGACACTGAACAATAAATTCAGCGATCGTGAGAGCAAAGAATTAGTTGAGAATGGACTGTGGCGTAAAGAATGCAGTATACGTACGACAACAGCATATTTACAAGAGCACGAGTTCAGAGGACCATGTGATCATACTCAAAGCAAACAAAAATAATTCACAAGAACATCCTAAGTTACAAAAAAAGTCTCTGCATTACAATATTCCCGCGAAACTAAAAATGGAAATACAATGAATTGCAGACAAATCTCTGATCACAACCAAATTTTTACCTCCGTGCAAATGATTCGCATGAAATCACGAAACGGCAAACTCCAAGTTTATAAAATACCTCACTTTAATCGCACGAGGATGTTAAGCAAAAGTGCAAAAGCTTGATTTAAGAATGCAATAAATAATTGGTTGTATGTTCAATTGCGTGAATATTTTTACGCGAGAATTTTTTGTAATTAACGAACTGTTGACGACTCTCCTTTCCAATTGAAGCATACACTGAATCCCTATTATATGCAGGTACACCCAGAGGTGGGCAGCGCTACTTTGAAATGTAGCGG
>VOMN01074538.1:0-19314 GCA_014899125.1 Orchestia grillus
GCACCACACATTTTTTAAAGCGATAACGCTTAATTCAACTCACAATCTCGCATGTATTTGTACGCAAATGCGTACCTCTTTTCCCTAAGCAAGGGTAGCATTCAACTACGGCAATGAAAAAAGCAAATCAATAACACAAAATATACCTTATTGCCCAGTTTAACTTTTACTCTGCTTTATCAATAAATTTATTAAATAATTATTGATAAAAACACTACTGTGACAAAAATTATATATAACAATAGATGCTTCGGCAAAAAAATTAGACTGGGTTATATTCAAGAATAATGAACGGAAATTCAGCTAACTAGGTTGAAAAAAAATATTTTCTATAATTCATGGTAATAAGAACATATAATACTTTCATCAAACGTGCTACATACATCGCTCGTAAATTCGACACGTATAGACAAACTCATTTTGTTCCTACACAACTTGACTTATTTCGAAGTGATTGTAGAACTAGTATAAATAATTTTTAAAATCGAGCAACATATATAATTAAAAGTTAAATTTCACTTTAGCCCTTATGCGCCCGATGAACCGAATTCAGTACGCCCAACATAATTACTTCTACGTATGCGATGTGTATGTTTAATCAAACAAAATGCACCCTGCATACGGGAAAACTTGCCCTGCAGTTTTTGCTGGTCTCACATCATCCAAAGTCGCATTTTCAAACAAATTTGTCTAACCAGAAAAATCTTACTGAACTAGAACATAATTTAGGCAGTAAAGGATTAATTTTGCAGCTGTTATGGGAGGTCGTGTACAGGGGAACGGTGTAATGCAAGTTTAATTGGGCTAAAAACCGCCAGCCTTACCGCCCGACCGATTGCGATGGTCATCTCTTGTAACAACAAGCTGCAGCCAGCTACTGCGCACATATGTAACAATTATCCATCTATCATCTGTATCCTTCATCGGATCTCATGCGAGATTTATTTCAGCTGTATCGATATTTTTTCAAAAAATAGCTTGAGATCAACGGAGAGTTAATGGCTGAATTACCTCGCTTGAAAATTTCCAATGTGACTAAAGTATGTCAAGTCGAGCACGATGCCCTTCCATGAAGTCTGTTGTTATTTTATTCGTTGGTACAAGTTTTTAAATTGTAGTGCAGCTGCTGAAAGGCATTCCTTGGGAGGTCAAAAGTCTTGAATGCTTGCAATTACCGCCCATCATTTGCCACCTGCTCGCTGTTTCTCCGATCAAATTTTTCGAGATTCCAATCTCTTTTTTAAGGAAGGTGAGGCTTCTTCAAGAATATCATTTATTCAACGCGATAATTCAACTCCTTCGTCAGCATAGTAAAAACAGATTCATCCCACGTACTGCACTAAATAAGCAACAGTTTCATTTTCATGCCGTTGCACGTTAGTGCGAAGATTGTATGATACCTACACCCAGCTGCCATGCACGCTCCTGTGTGTGTACTTACAAACGAGGAGAGTTAAGACTCCCCACCCTAATGGTGTTGCTAGAGACGTGATCCTTCAGTTACACTTGGATGAACTTGGGACAGAAAATCCTCAATTGCTGCACGCAGGAAATACAAGTTGTACTTACAGTCCACGTCCGTTTCTTTTCCCAGGAAAGAGTTAGCGCTTAGAATTCTTTTCTTTCATTTTAGCTATCGAGTCTTTCCACTTCGGGAATTTCACACGACGGGTCGTAAAGCGTCTGATGTGCACGATAGGAATTGTGCGATTGCCAGTAATTTGAACTAATGATTTTTGGAAGCTTTGTTGCCATTTTTGTTTCGAAATCCGAAGAATCAAATGACGTTCGAATGACCTCTGTAACGTTGAATACAATATTTTGAACTATAAGAAGAATAACTTTTTCTACAACGACAGTAAGTTTGAATTTAGAAAGTATTGCTTTGAATAAAAGCAAAACTAACAAAAACATGTAAGTATCTATTGATGCATCGTTCCAAAAGTTTCCTCAATTGGGGGTTCAAATCGCTCTAAGGAAAATTTGGACAATGGAAAAATTTATTATATTTTTTGAAAATTGTGGTTAGTGTTCAACATGACGCACATACAATCTTATTGAAAATAAAGAATTAATTCCAAAAAGGGTAAATGACCGTATGTCAACTATTTTTCATTCATTTTGACAATAATTAATTACAGTTGATGCACTTCATTCTGGTCATATTCCAACCGAATAATCACTTGTGCTAATGAAATCATTTGAAAAGAGTTACCAGAAAAGGTATTTTACCTTGCATTTGACCAAACATCAACATGGCTAACGGAAATATTTCCTTTTAATATTGTTTTCTTTCAATATCTGAACTGGAAGATTTGAAGACTTCTTTCCTTAAGTGTGAAGTCTGCGAGCTCGTGGCGACGATGCGGCAGACGTAAGTCGGACTGTTTCCGCAGCGCTACTGCATCGCTCGGCGGCGGAGAGTGGGCCAACCGACCGCGATGGAGGAGTAGGAATGTCAAATGAGGAATGGGATTAGCAGCAATGAATGATCGAGGATTAAAACGAGAAGTTATGTGCTCAAAAATGATACATTCATCGCCAAGTAATTGCGAGATTGAACTTCGTAGTAGAGATTTTTATAGATTTTTCCTCAATGTCTTCGTACAGCGATATATACATGTACATGTTAATATCGCAATACACTGGCATTGAAAAGAAATACGTTTTTATAATTATACACTGCTATATTTTATACGTATATATATCGATATACTGATATATTGCATACGTATGTATGCATATCGGTAAGTTTACAGTATCAAATAACAAGAGGCAGTATCAATTTCACTAGTTAATAACAAAAATGTTCCACGGATCAAGTAAAAGTGCTTTTCTGCAGCTGTGTCAAACAAGTGGTCCGAGAAACGATGACATTCTTTCAAATGCTGAAGAAAAAGCGGATGTAGAGACTGCAGCAAAAGCGAAAATATAATTGGAAAAATAATTGAATGTCATGAGGAAAATATAACTAGAGTACCCGACTGTCATGAGGAAAATATAACTAGAGTACTCGACTGTCATGAGGAAAATATAACTAGAGTACCCGACTGTCGCGAAGAAGTACTAAAAACGGTCAAAAAGTTTCCACAAAACTCTTAAAATTGATTCCGAAATTTGCAGCAGCCCCGGTAATTTTGCAAGATGGAATTTACTTGCGGAAATATAATTTAAAAATGAATCGCTAATTTCGGATCTTGCGCAGAAAAATAGTTATGTTCTTTTGAAAAATAAGTACCGTAGACCCCTTGTTTGAGAACACTGCCCGACTGCACCTCGTGCAGCACGATGGTGTTCGAAACGAACTGATAAGAGAGGAGGCAGCCGGCCCTGGCGTGTGGCTGCGGTGCTGTCGTTCATTATAATTATTTACCTCCTACGATATTCCATCGATATTATGTCATACGATGTCATACTCTTATTTTAATGCTCATTTACTTCATCGCTCATCATAAATACGGTAAACATTTGTAACGGAACGAGAAAAAAAGGTTGAGGTGAATATCGGAAACGTTGAATTTTGTATGATATTTAGCCGTAATTTGGATTAACGATAAATTCTGAGACGAAATGATTTATTATGTTCTTCCTAGAAATATCAAATGAAATACTTTCAGAATAGGCTATGCAACAATAAGTAGTTGAATTTTATCCCGAGTTAGAGGTATCATTAGATTTGATCGCTGGCAATTTGATGGAAATATGTTATTTTACGATCAATTTAGGGTTCGCTACTTTCTTGGTGTTCGAATATTTTGAAAAATAAGCGAATAAATAAATAAATCTTACTGAATAGGGCTACCACAATTTCTCAGCGTATGAAATTCTCCGAGTGAAGATAATAAAAAGAGCATTCAGATTTTCCGTATAATGCAGCGTACTCACGAGTAAGACTCTCGACTACGGGCTATCGTTCCATCTTTGCCTGAAAATGATACTCCATGTAATTATACCATTAATTTTCCGCTTTCCTGGACACGACCATACTTGCCAGCCTTACTTCCTCAGTTTGGATCAATACTGCAAAGAAACGTTTAATAGACCATTTTAATTCCTCTAAATATGCACGAACTTTTTTTCGCGGTAAGAAAACCAACGAGCACATTCAGATACTTTTACTATCAGGAAATAGTTTTGCCTGAAGAATCTGTACAATTACCATTGTACAAAAGCGTTTACGTCTATTTAGAAGCTCATATTCCTTATTTCAACACCAAAGCATATCCTCGTAGATAATGATTGCAGCATAAGGGAATAAATAGCCCTTTAATCTTCGTACATTATTGCTAGCGGCTGTGATAGGCTGGCATCCAGATCAGGTAACAGCTCTTCACGCAAGGTTACCTTTCATGAACCTTTCTTATTGGAACTTGAACAAAAAATAAACGCGCACAGATGGTCTTCTGATTATTATATGGACTTGCGTTTCTGGGTATTTTCAGTGCTTGCCCGTTGACCTTCTGAGCAGGACCACATGTATTTCAATTGCAGAGCTGCCGGAGTTGATTATAAGGCTCATCTTTCCAGCACATTCTCGGACCTGCAGCCGACGATGACCTACAATCGATGGCCAAATTCCGCCGAGGCGGACAGTGTTCTTTGTTAAATGGACACGTCGCTCCGGCAGCGAACAAGGCTTCGGTTTTGATGGGTCTTATAATCTAGTTCCTGTTACAGTAAGTTCTTACATGATCATAAAATTCGGGGCGAGCTGTAGAGCTTTCCATTTATATGACATGATGCACTTAATTCTAAATACTTGTATTCTCTTGAATCTTGTGTAAACAGAAGCGAGTTAAATATTGATTCTTTTGATGCTGATTTGTAAAATAAGGCTCGGATACGGTAACGTTGGTCGATTGTAGATGTGGTTGTGTGAACAAGACATTTATTTTGCTGTGAATTGTAAGGAAACTACAGTAGCATCCAAAATTAAAGAACAGAGAGGAAAAGGGCGATATGTCTGTAATTAGCACAATAAATTTTCTCAAATTTTCGCTGATGATAAACAATTTTCATTTTCGAACATTTTGCGTATTTTCAGGTTGATTAAAAATAACAAAGGAAGTTTGAAATATATTTTTTAGGTGTCCAAAACTAAGGAACAAATTACAAGTTGAACAAGTTAAGGAAAGCTAAATGGTAATCAATCATTTATTATCTAGTAGTTAATATGTAGCCTCTTCTTTCAATAACTACTACACAACTTCTAACACAGGATTTCACCTACGTTTGGCCATCTCTAATTATAAATTTTGCCTATTCTTCCTGTAATTTAAGCCACAAATCTTCAAGTTAAGGAAAGCTAAATGGTAATCAATCATTTATTATCTAGTAGATAATATGTAGCCCTTTCTTTCAATAACTGCTACACCACTTCTAACACAGGATTCACCAACGTTTGGCTAACTCTAAATTTAAACTTTGCCCATTCTTCCTATAATTTAAGCCACAAATCTTCAACATTTGACGGATTTCGGTCCATAGCTCTCTGTCCCAGAATTTTCTATAGGTTTTCTATGGGGTTCACATCTGAACTTTCAGCAGGCCAGTCCTTGACCTCTATTTTTGCTCCTTGAGATAATCCAATACAAACTTGATCTTATGGCAGGGTGCATTATCCTGTGCATATTCAAGCTTAACAATACCACAATTCCGTAACACAGGAACATAATGGTTTTCTAACAAATTTTTCTATATTCCAGCATTAACTCTTATATTTAAGCACACAAGAGGTGACGTACCTTGCCCAGAAATCATTCCAAAGACCATAGCGCTATTGCCATCAAATTTAGTAGTTTTCTTGCTGCAGTTTTCATTCAAAGATTGGCCTCTTCGCCTTCTTACGTATTGATGGCCATCACTTCAAAAAGCATTGAACTTCGATTCTTCACTGAAAAATTTACACCAGTTATTTTCTGGCCAAAGCCCGTATTTTTTTGGCGACTGCCAATCTTTTTGCTGCTTTTCTTATTAATTAAGGGCTTTTTATGAGGGCTCCTAGCGAAAAGTCCAATTTCAATTAAGCGTCTAGTGCCACTTTGTCCGGAAACCGTAATTTCATCTTTAACTTGTTTAGGTATCCCACCTGCAGTTTGGAAGCGATCTCTCAATGCAAAGCGTTGCAACATTCAGTCCTCTTTAGCTGTAGTCTTCAGAGGCCGTCCAGGTTTCTCCCCACTATTGGTGCTACCAATGTTATTATACAACGCTAAAATGCTGTTGATAACACTTTTCGAACTGTTTAATTTACCTGCAATTTGTTCCATCGCGCGATGATCCGTTCTTAGCTTGATAATTCACATTTAACAGAAGAACCCACCTTAACTCGTTTAGACATCGTTAGCGCACTCCAGCGATCATAAACAACCGTCGCAGTCTAAACCTTCACATTGCTTCATCAGAAAACCGGATCAATAAAGATTAACATGCATATCATATAACTTTTATTTATATTTTTTATTTTATTGCTTAGCTTAAAGCTCCCTAGCCACGTGGAATGCGAAGAAGAGGAAGAAAAGATAAAGAATAAGCAGCAAAGAAGACATGAAACAGGAAAGAAACAAAGTGGGCACGAATAACAGAAGTCCCAATAGCCTAGCTATCGCTGAGGCAGCCTAAGAGTTCCTCTGGGGACGCCAGTACCCATGTCATAGGGTACATTTCTTATAATTTCTTCCTTAATTTTGAACACTGCAAAAAAAGCATTACATATTTCACAACTCCCTTTGTTTATTTTCATACAACCTGGATATATATGAAATGCTCGAGAGTGAAAATTGCTTATCGTCTGAGAAAATTTGAGAAAATTTGCTGCACTAACTACTGATTTAACTTTTGTTCCATAATTTTGTACGTCACTGTATGTCATTTAAACGTATCTGATCAGAAAATTTTAAAATAGAAATATGTGTGAAGTTACGATTCTTTAGCGGTATTGAAGAGTAACTTGTAAAAGGGAAGAACAAATATTGAGCAGACACAGTTTTATAATACTATAGTATTTTCTACTAAAAAACGCTTTGTTGAAAAACGATATTGCTCCAAAGAAACCATAGCTGAGAGCGTTTGAATAATTTTGCCAAGCTTAGAAGATCTAAACACCTGACTTGTCAGACTTAAATTAGATAGGCAAGCTCGTAAACAAGAGTCGTCAAGATTTCAGAAGACTGACAGAGCAATAAAAGCCGCGGCTGAAGATTTAGAGCGATTGAACTTCTAGTTCTTCCGTCATATTACTTGGTGATGAGTCGACCTCGAACTCATGTGCTTCAAGTCAAGTGCAATGATTGAATTTGTGTTCACTCTTCGCCCCGACGTCGGACTATCAGCCATAAGCTTCGATGTCAATCGAACGAAGCTGAGGGCAGCCAACCACGTGCGAGCATCGCTTCGCAACCAACCTCTTGGATTTTATCGATGATCGTAAAAATTGAGTGCTCCTGTAGGACACAGTGACGAACAGGCTATGTCGTTCACACGATGCTTTTGTAGAAAATAATTAAGCCATATCGGTTTTTTTATTTGTCTTGTTTAAGAATGAGATACAAACATGAATAATTGTGTTGCCATCGATCGAGAAAATAATGCTCCTCTGTAAATGAATGTTGACTGGAGTCTAATCTGACCCATTGGCTGGCGAATAAATATGTCCACGAGTAGGGTCAGTTTTATCTTTCCTTCATGAATAAATCGGTGCTTCTTCGCAGGCGATTTCTCCGTCTGTATTTTTTTGTTACCACCTTTCATTTATGCAAATGAACAAGTATCAATTGGGGCCTAGGACGTTCAGCTTGCCTGATTGAAGACAGCTGAGAGATCGTGTTGCTGGAGAAGAATAATTTGGTTACGAGTTTATGACTTACAATTAATAAAATAGGTTCACTTTTAGTAATAAGATCAGCCATCAGTCATTTTTTAGGCTTGAGATAATAGCAGGACTGAAAAGATTAAGCGAAAAATGAAGAACGTTTTTTACGAGCTGTTTCCCTCACATGTAAAGGATCAGATCGCACAACGCATACACAGCACTGTCGGTGCGCTGTAGCCCGGGGGTTCGTTTGTCACACAAAAACAACTAGACTCCTACCCGAGAACATCGCTGGAATTATTACTTCCCGTTTTGCCGTGCATTTTAGAGATAGCTCAGAAAATGACTCGTATACGGTCATGCGACAATTAAACGCGAGTCCATATTGGTTCGTTTGCTTGCCTATCCCTAAAGAGTCAACTTATCCTGCGATGACGTTATGTTTGGGAGGTGTTGCAATCACAACGGCTGCCTGGAAAGGCTCACCAAATTAGTAACTGGGCATGGAGTCAAATTATAGCAGCGTAGCACGAACATGGGTCCTCTAAACTGCACTTTTGATGGAAGGAAATGGTCGTTCAGGTGTGTCTCTTTGTAATGAGTGCCGCTATGCCAATCAAGTCTAACTAATGAAAGAACATCCATGGTCATTTTGCTTGTCGATTAAATTTACGAAAAGGCCTTTAAAGCCTTTAAAAGCTCCAAGAACACTCATGGAATATTATTGAACAAAGTCTTCTTGAAGGGCATTACCATACCAGGGTACCCCACAATGGGTGCTTCATCACAAGTGGAAAGACTTTAAGAAAATCCAAATACAAAGATAAATCTATCAATTTATCTCAGCATGGCGGCCCGTGAGTGTCATTGAGGGCCTGTGTGCTGCTCAGGAATATTTTCTGCCTCGCAAAATGTTTTTTTTTCATATTTGCTTGAACAATAGTAGAGGACTTTCAAGGAGAATGACGTCGTAATGTCACTTTTTCTTGGTGCTTGAAAATCGATGAAGAGGCTTACGATTCCATATCCTGTCATTATAGTAACCCAATCTGTATGGAATGCGAGGCAGATCCACTTTAGGTAAATCTTGTAACTGGATCGTCATTTTCTCGAATTTGGCCGGAATTCCCACTTTCAAGATTCAGCCACTCCTTACAGAATCCGACAATAAAATTTGGATTGCACAGACTTCTGATCACCATATTCGCAGCAATTTAAGTCCACTCCAATGAATTCAAGGATTGTCTTTATTGAAAATGAAACTTACGCTCCGAAGTCAGTAGTCATTAGAAAATCGAACTTACATTTTTCAATTTTACAGAGTTATTCTCCAGTAAGTTTTGTAGTTTGAAGGCAGTTTAATACGTCAGTAATCCTTCCTAGTAAAATTATACTGTGAGAATCCTAGATATTGGGTGAAACGCTCACGCAATAAAAATTTCTGACATTTGTTTCGGATTCGCCCAAATTTGGTATGGCCTTAGTCATATGTACAATAATATGAAGCACTCATCAAACCTTCAGAGAATTTATGCTTCTCAGACACTTAAAAAAGAGGGGCAGACAGCCACTTTATTTTCCCAGATTATAACACAATTTATTTGCTTGAAAGACTCTGCAATAGGGTCAGTTCTGAGGGGCTTGTGAGGTTGTTCCAGATTTTAATTGGTGGGTGAACATAGATTTCAATTCTCTTGTAAGCATATGGTTCATGCATCAAAACAAATACTTTACCGTGGTTCTCGATGGTCACTGAGCTGTGCGGCAAACACGCTAGGATTGGAGGGACTCCTTCGATTAGCTCTGAAGAATTGCTCCAAGGTTCATATGGAAACATTGCAAGAGCGTGGATTAACTTTGAATACAGTGCATTTGTTCTTCACCTTGGGCTGGCACAGAACACTCACTCATCGTTCGAGAAAAATTTAAAACGGGTAGAATACTTTTGTTTTGAATAAAACTACAAACACAAATGTTTTCACACTTTTACTTAAATTAGAAAATAATTACTTCAATACCTCGAGTTGGGTAGTGTGAAAGAACCAACTTCTATCGTCTTTATTCAAATAAGATCTTTAATGAATGTGATTGAATATTAATTTTTCATTGCTTCACCATCGTTCAAACTTGTAGATCTTTGCGGCAGTCAACTTTTAAATCAGTTTCAATAATATGGGCTTGTCCTTCAATATAATCGTAGAAGCTATAAGACATCATTGCAATTATTTTTCTGAAGAAGTTCGTTGAGTGTGAAACGGCAAAGAAAAGGCCCGGAACTTTGTTGAAAACATAAATACTCGGGGCAGGAAGTTTCTGGCTTAAACATAGATTTTCATTAAGCATAAGCTACGTACAAAGTTCCTCAAAGTGTATGGCTAACACAATAAGCTTAACTAGGATTCAGATATTTAATTACAGGCTTAGCATTGTGTGTCAGAGATACGAATCTAGCGCAGGCGAGCTTGCGACGCCGAGGGTCAAAATACAAACACGTAGTACACAAAGCCTAGATAGACATCAAGCTTGTGCTATTTTGCTCTTTTCCTTATCTTGAAGAACATTAAAAGCATCTATGGGTACCTCAGGCTATATCGAGTTTATTTCCCATGAATTTCATTCATTTAGACTTCTCTTGCGATCCCAAAAAAGAGGTCCCGTGTATGGGGGCCGGTGCATTGGCAGTTGTTCCAACGCTCAGCCTCCTCTTCCTGCCCTCTCTGTGTGCCCTCCTCCGACACAGGAACATCATGTCAGGTGGACATGTCATCGGGTGGGGGTATATTTGTTAGGAGGCTATAATGCAAGATAATGCTACAATACCGTCTGCCCTAGGTCAGTGTTTAATTGGTTTGAAATAAAATAATATGAATTGATTATTTTTCGACAGTTTTAAATAAATTCTAGATGACAATAAAGTTGGAGGAATTTTGCCTTGTTTTACAGTGTCAATTCTAGTATATAAGTGAAATGACAAGTAGTACATCAACGAACAATTCAGTGAAGACATCCTCCATGCCAAAAAAATGAACATGTGGACCAACATGATGATGTTTAAATAAGAAAAACACAAAGAGAGCACTTTCTGTGCCAAAAAAACTCCGTAATTACAACTTAATGTTTCTCCACAGATGACATGAACTCCCGCAACGCGGCAGGATACCAATCGCGAATGCGTGCTCCTCGATGTATCATAAGCTTTGATGTCGTGAAAAGTGACGCAACGTTTTGCCTGATAGTGCAACATTCAGAGGCGCGTGAAACATTGACCTCGTGTGTGCAACATTCGCCCGCTTACCAAACATTGTAAATAATAACATTGGAAATAATTGTGTAACATCTGGGATTTTATGTAACCTTGGAAACATTTGAGCAACACTTGTGAGTGCTGAAGACATCGGAAATATTTGTGCAACATTTGTGTGCGCAAGAAACTTTAGAAACCTTTGTGTAACATTTGTGTGTGCAAGGAACATTTGTGCAACATTTGTGAGCGCATGGCACATTGACAACATTTGGAAGGGCGTGGCTTATTAGCAGCATTTGTAAGCGCATGGAACGGTCGACACGCTGCCGCGGTCATCCGACCTCGACACTCCAAATTTGTGCCCAAGTGAGTCGCTCTCGCACAGCTCTTCTTCTCCTTCATTTGACTGCTGATTGAGGATTGGGCCCGTCTTCTTCTTCTTCTGTCTGTTTGGTGCTCGTCTTCTTCTTCTTCTGTCTGTTTGTTGAGGATTGTGCTCGTCTTTTTGTATTTCCGATTTAAGTTTTTTTTTCTGTGGTATCTTTATTGAAAATTCTGCTGGTCTGTTCTGTCGTCTGTATGTTGAAGAGTCAACTCGTCTTCTTCTTCCGCGCGTTTGTCAAGGATTCCCCGCGCCCCGCCACACTCAGGCGTGACTCAACACACAGTCATTCAGTGCGAGCTAAGAAACGTTGACGTCTATTTCTTTTTGTTTTAGAAAAACATGAACATCAACGTATGTTTGACTACAGCCCCATCGTATATACAGGTTTGCACTTAAATTCTGCTTTGAGATCATTAGAGTCTCACATTCGAGATGCAATACACAATTTCCAGTCCCGAGGCAAAATAAAGACGTTTCTAATATACACTGTAGTAAATTCAACTCGCCTACTGAGGATTTTCAAGTTTGACTATAATTTTCCCGCTTTTTTTTACTCCATTTGACTGATTTATTTATGAAGAAGAATAAAAAGCAACATGCGCTTGTCTTCCTTGGTATAACCAAGAAACAATCCAGCAGACTCGTCTTCCTATTGTTCAACTAGAGTGCGTAATGCTGCCGAGGTCCTTGGTTTTGGAGTTTTTATCGTACCTAAGTGGCAAAGGGGTGGAATGCACTTGCTGTTTAATCATGAACAAAGAGCGGCAAGCCACGCCAATGGTCCCACTATTCCGACCCTGCAGAAAAATAGAACATAATAATTGCCCCACAGGGCTCAGAAGAAGTCCGCCTCGCTAACGGTAAATTAATAAAGAACACGGACCAGTGACTGGTTCAGTTTGAGTGACTTAATAAATTAATAAAGAACACGGACCAGCGACTGGTTCAGTTTGAGTGACTTTATTTTGGAGAGCCCTCGAGGTTAATGAATTTTCTTCTTTTTCTTTTACTTTAGTTAATTTACTGAGGATGTGATTGTCTATGTTAACTTTCGGGTGGTGCTCACCAGGACCAACGTGAACTGCACAGCATGTAATCGGAAATGACTTGTAAGAACCGATTTTATCTGGTCAAGTTTGTGGAATTGATTATTCAAAGATTAGCCTCGCTCGCATACTTCTCCTCACAGAGTTTTTTTTATAAACCCATTACTTCAGAGTGGATTTGAATCTAAGCTATCCGTCGATTTTCCAAAGGATAAAAGAATAATTTTGATGAAGTTCTTTTCCTCGTAGTAAGTGTTTTGTAAAAAACATTTTTTCTTCGAAGAGCTAAAGGCAGAATTTTTACTGAATTACTCAACAACCTATGTAAAAATATACTTAATAAAATAGCGTACATAAGCAGTTTGGAGCAGGTTTTATGGGCGGGATTTTTAGGTTCTTTTGAAATGATTATTTAGCCCCAGCAGAGGGGAATAATATTGTAATCGTAGACTTTAATTCAAAATTGTGAGCGGATTGAATTAAATGATATGCAAGTATTTGTGAACAATAGCAACATTGAAAACTTGCGAATATACTTTTCGAAAGTTCAGGTAATATTAGTTATCCCCGGGGCGATCCATCAACTGCAAGAACGAAATGAAAAAATCGGGAGGTTTCACATTAATTCCATGGCCGAGCAGCTTTACATGCACAAGATACGCTCAATTGAAACGTGTATTGAGCCATGTGCTACGTTTATTCCGTACCCCTCTCTCAAAACTAACCATTTTCGGAAGCATTTTAAGTTAGCGTAGCAATTTTAGTCCACGATTGCGTTGTTAGTCCTCAGTAAGTTTTAAAGAACTGCAGTTCGTTGCAGACTACTCAGTTTCAATCGAAAATAAGTCTCGGTGAAAACTACGCGTAAACAGTGCACAACGGACGCTGATGCCAAATTTGGTTATTAGGATATTCCATTCTGGCAGGAGTATTCTTTCCTTGTAGATAAGGCTGACTCTGCTCCGAGTTTTTATTAATTATACCACCGTTAGCAACGCGCACAACAAAGACAAAGAGATAGGACTAAAGTCAGTGCATTAAGCGTGTCCTTCTGTCTCACCTTAATGCATTTAAAACTATCTAAATTAGTTTTGAGCTTGGGAGTAAGATAAAGATGTGACGAGCTGAGTGAAACTCTGGTTCAAGTTCTTAAAAATTGTGAATTTTTCGAACTATTGATAATTGTTTCCTGTTTCCTGTTCTCTTTGCTCGTTGATGAACACATTTTTCAATCTCAATTTTGATATCTTTCAACGTATATGAATTTAAATACATACATTTTTCTAATGTAAAATCTAGACACTTAAAAATTGACTAGGCAAAAATGCTATTTACTCAATACCTTTCTTTTTGAACAGCTTTTTTCTCAATTTCTTCTGTGAGAGAAATGCTTTTACTCGTATATTTGTGCACTTTAAAGAGATGTAAAAGTTAACAACACCTCAGTTCGTACGTCAACTTGGCGAAAAATTCATAAGTTCCTTAATACTCAAGCTTCAACTTACAGTAGCACCCATTTCTCCAAAGAATATACCAACTTGTTATAAACCCACATTCTGTACCTACAATGTCAATTATACCTACACAGGGATTTGGTCTTATATCGAATTACGAAAATTTTAATTCTAATCATGATTAGCAGTATGTTCAACGTAATGATTTATCGGATATGGCAGCTCAATATACGACCGCTTGCTATTACTTCGAACTCAATAGAAATCTAGCATTTCTGTAGAGTATCGCAGAACAAGTAAAAGTGACTCCCTTCTCTTGTAAAGAATCAAATTTGGCCCAAGTCCTGCACTGCGTTTGGTCTACGTGTTTAAATCGGATTTTTTTTCGAAGGGAAGTCGCCGACATTGTACAATCTGGGACGAAGATGCTTATCGTTCGCAATCTAATTAATCGATAAGGAATGGTATAATTATTGCTAGCCATATTGCAAGGAGTTAGTGAGGACCTCTTTGTGATGTGCGCAGTTCGAAATTCTCAATCAATTCTCATCTCAGAGTTTGGATTATTATTACGCAATATCAGGAGCTGTTCTTCGTGGAGGAAATTAAGATATTGCTCCATAGATATATTTAGGTCACTGAAGTTAGAAAGTTTAATATACAGGGCCTCCAGTAGACGACCCAACGTATATGTATTAATTTGATATGATTGATAACCAATTATGAAAGACGATGTGGAGAATATTTTGTATTCGTTAGTGCAGATATTTTTCAGTAACGATGGCGAAAAATCGTGCAGCTTTATTCTCTTAAAAACAAGAAATTTACGAAAGCCTGAAATTTCTCACTTCCAATTCCATTTAAGAGCGTTCCGTCATTCGTTACAGAAAATTAAGATAACTTCGAGGCAAACATTAGGCAGCGCATTGCTTACAAGTGAAATAATTTACATAAGCTCCAGCGTTCTGTACATCATTAACATCAGGTTTGTGAGGGCGAGTCATTAGGGATCATGAAGTATCTAAACTGACAAGGGTAGGGAACATTACCAAATATTTTGAGAATACGAACTGAAAATAGCATGGTTTCTGATCAAAAACAATGAATAATAATGAATTTTACAGCATCTTAATCAACAGTATTAGAGTCCGTAACTGAAGATATTGATGAATGACTCAATAGAGTGATGAAGAAAACACATCTCTTACTTGAGTTTCTTCTTATTGGCTCCTTTAAAATTATGAAGTGACCAGGAAAGCACAACTCATACTTGAGCCAACTGGCTTTGTACAATGCAGTCATATGTAACAGTTCAATCTTATGTACATTTGCAGTAAGACTACATTTAGCTTTGTACGAAAATTTGCTGTCATTAGAAACGGTTCAATCTTGTACCATTGCTTCTTTTAGGTACGAATAAGATAAGAATTTGCCGGTGTGGGTCTACTCTCGCGGACTGACGCGCGGCGCAGTCGTGGTATAATATCCCTGTTAATTTCCACATTCAATTTTTTCATGTTCTTTCCAAACCTGCCAGAATAAATAATTAAATGTATATTTTGAAATGAATTAATTTGTGCAGTCAGGCACTCTACTATAGTTTTGCTCCATGTCGTGGTCGCTTTAACGCTCACACCTCGAATATCAATAAAAAAAAGATCGCAGAATTTGCCCTTGAACTAAGGTCTACAGTATTATGTACGTTCAACATAATATTGAAACAATTTGTCAAAATATTTACTTTAAGAATTATATTGGCATTTCTTCTACTGTTTCACATCGAACAGAAAGTTCTATCCCCACAGTCTACAATTTCCAATTCGTTACCCTTTCCTATCCAAATTGGGAAATGCTCCAGGTGAGCTCCTAATTTCAACGTGATAACTCTGTTCTTAAAAAAAAGCACAACAACCTTTCAAGGCAAATCACCATCAAGAAGCGAAGGCATTCCGATCTTCCAGCCCATCTTTTGCCTGAGCGAGCATTGTCATTGAATGTCATTGAATTTTATCTGTCCAACAGTAGAAGAAGATCAGTGAACCACACCGTAAAATCGTGTAGCATCATTTGCTGGACGTATTTGGTTCGCCTTCAGGGTTTACGAGGCTTCATTCCAGAGCTTTGTTACTGAAGGGACTGCTGGAGCTTAATGGTCTTTGAGGTCTTAAGCAGCGAAAGCTGCTGCATCAGGTGGTGCTCTTGGGCTGTGCTTGAAGGCGCCTCAGACGCAACTCGCCGAGGCAGCGCGCAAACTTTCGTCTCATCGGACCCAATAATGGTGCTTGGTGAAGCGCATTGAAGTCTCTCGAATACAGCTGACGTTTTGAGAACAAAAATGTTTCTCCTGTTCGTCGATTGCGATTGCGTCATCAAGTGAAAGACGAAACTATTTGTAAGTGAGTGAAAGGGTTAGAACGAAAAATACAACAAATGGGAAGAAGTTTATGTTGAGAACGACTTGCCGTTTTTCGAAGATTGGCTATAGCTTTCAGTTTGCCTTTGTTGCAATAAACTGCGTGACTCGAAAGATACTCGATGGTCTGAATATTGTTTTTTAGCGTACTGCTCTTCCTTAGATTCCCAGCTAGCAGCTCTGTAAATTTTTTAAGAGAAACAATGTTTTAAGGGTCGAATTACCCAGTGGTTCAAAAAATAACGCACCTGCGAGTAAATTTTCTTTCAGAGAAATGGGAAGGAAATTGACGATGCCCTAGAACGTCATGCGAACGCATGGTAACTTTATAGCTTAAAAGATCACTAGACTAAGGCACATCGCAACCTTAATGAATCAAAACTATCAGTTAATTTTTCTTTATTCAGGGTTCACAAAGTTCAAACCCGAGCGGTTCAAATTTTTTGAGAGACCAGGAGAGGCGCAAAGAGAAAACTATTTACCTAACTGTACGTTACGGTCTGCCGGCCGCTGACGTTTCATTTTAGCCACTTTTGCGAGTGAAAGCAGCCGCGTCATTAGGACCCAAGACTTATTGGATGTCTGCTGCAGTCCAGCTGGTCCCACGGAAATTAAAATATCGCCGTCGACGAGCTAATATTCATCGCTTATTTTTCCAACATCGTGGAACATCTTGAATTGTTTTGTGAGAATAATTCTGATTCGGGATAATGCAGGAAACTACCATGACGTTAAAATTTCTCGCCGAAATTAACATTTGTATCCACTGAACGTTGCTTCATGGTGGAGTCTGGAAACTAAAAATTGGTCCAATTAGCAATATGTTGATGTAGAGCGCACCTAAACTGATCTGAAGTTTGTCGCAGATTAGGTCATCTGCCACACTGTAACGCAGGTCCACTTAAATTGAGATCACAAGGCCTTCTTGGATCGTAGTGATTTCAGGATTTCTTTCCCAGATTCACTGGACACTATCAGTGGATCAGGCTTCTCAATTTCTGGGTCAGGGAATTCAGGCTGAATTTACATACATTGGTGGTAGATCATATGGGAGTTATGCGTGAGCAACCCGCACAATATTACATTAGTAGTGTAACTCTAGCATAGGATAAATATGGATATACTTCATATTCCTTTTTCACATTAAATAACAAACGCATTTGATTCGTTGCCCTGTAATTTTGTATGGTCATAACTTGTATTTCTGTGATAAAAAGTTTGCAGCAGCTTAATCCTAAAGCTAAAAGTACCCTAAATGGAGAGCACCATTTAATCCTAAATCTAATGGAGAGCACCAGAAGTGTAAATGCACACAAACCCAATTTCCTCTTCACAAAAATTCCTCCTACACTGGGTGACAACCATCCGGAGTGAAAAGCAGAGCAAGGAGAATGTTACCGAGCAATTAACTTTTCTCTCTTCAGGATCAAATCAGCGAAATCACTCTAGGAAATAGTTCCTGGCGGCTGGAAGTGTTTGCAGCGAATCAACGAAAGTAAAAACGGCGTCGAGAGCGACAGCGGTTGATGGAACAGAAGCGCTACAGCCTTGAGGACTGACTAGCAAATGTGGGCTTTTTGCGAGAATCCTCTTCCCTGAAGGCCATCACGCCAACGATCGACTTAGCATCGTCGATCCCTCTGATAGCCATACCTTAACAAGTCCGCCGCCCGAGGGCCCGCCATTTCCGACTTCGTGAAGCTTTTTTTACGTGGTGCCAACGGGCAAACTTGAGAGCGATGAGAAGCGAAACGCAGTTGGGCGAAATGAAATCCAAATTTAGGCTGCACGAGGCGGCCATTCGGTCACGAACGACTCATTTTGAAGTTTTTTAAGAATGCCCCTGAATATTCATTCCAATAATTCGTACCACGAAACGAGTTTCAGCTTCATGGCCTGTCGCAACTCGGACGCCAGAAGTCACCTTGCCTGCAACAAAGCGAGCTCTGGCTTGGACTCGCAGTTGCAGCGGGAACTGCAGCGCCGCGCAGACGAGGAAGTTCAAAAATCCAGCGAGCTCATTTTTAAGTGAACTCGAAGATGTTTCACGCTGTGAGGGCAGAAATTACTGAGGCCACTTGCGCTTGCGTCAGATGATAGGCCGGGCCATTTGAACGCAAGTTTACCTGCTCAAAGCTCACTAAATATACCTTGGGTATGCAAATATCACTTCGACTGGCGTTCCTTCTGGCTCAGCTCTATGAGATTTATGTCTTCCTTAACACGGAGACCTCCGTAAAATCTGATCTAAAAGTTGCCCTGTTTAATTCCAGTCTTTTTTATACTTTGTTTCACGAGGAATTAAAGCGAGATCTCAAGTGAGTACGTATGGAGAGAGTGGTAAATATGCAGTACATACAGCCATGGCCGTCAGAATGACTTCAAAATTCATGAACTTTAAAGAATGAGGAAACAAATAACTTCTGCTTTAATTTAGAAAGTATATTTAGCTGGCATTTTTTGGATGGATTTTCCTGTTGCTCAAGAAATAATAGGATGCCTATCATAACACACGTATAACACTGAAAATTAATAAGAATTAGAACAAGTTATCATGAAACTTATCATATACCTTTTATTTTATGTTTTCATTAACATGTTACTAAAACTCAAGTGTTCATGTGAGCTACAATTTTGCTTTTTTTAGCAGTGTAAAAAATAATTTGATGATGAGGGCTCCATTAAAAGTGGCCCCAATTACGAATGGCACGATCACAAGTGGCACAACTGCACGCGGCAGAGATGCTAGAGGGGCATCACCTCAGCAGGAGCGACGCGTCGAGGACGGGGCGGGAGGAAGCCCGCTCGTACGCCAGCTGCAGCGCCCCTGTGAAGATGCAGCGAGTCTTCCCGCTCAGTGGAGGTTATCGAGGCGGCGGCAGCTCAAATGTGGTGCACGAGCGTAGCCTTGATACGCAGTGGGTGGAGGGAGTGAGGAGGTAACCATTGTTGTTCTCACATT
>VOMN01074539.1:0-11552 GCA_014899125.1 Orchestia grillus
GTCTCCAATGAGTTACAGTCTCCAATGAGTTACAGTCTCTGTTGAGATACAGTATCCGTTGAGATACAGTCTCCAATGAGTAACAGTCTCCGTTGAGAGACAGTCTCCGTTGAGATACAGTCTCCAATCAGTTACAATCTCCACTGAGTTACAGTCTCCGTTGAGTTACAGTCTCCAATCAGTTACAGTCTCCACTAAGTTACAGTCTCGACTGAGTTACAGTCGCCGTTGAGATACGGAGTTCGTTAGCAGACCCTCCAGAATCCCGGAATCCACAAAGAAAGAGCAGTCGAGCGCCGTCCGGACATCCGTGTAGCGGTGCAAGTCTGGGACGAGATTGCGAGCTCCTGCAAGATCTGCCGCAATTTGTAAGCGGATCCCAACGGCCAAATCCACTCGACTTTGTTCTCCGACGGGGAAATATTCTTCCGGGAGAGTGGAGGAGTAGATTGTCCTGGGTAAATGGCAGCGTTACTCATAAATAGAGTTGTAGGGGAGTAGAGGAGTAGATTGTCCTGGGTAAATAGCAGCGTTACTCATAAATGGAGTTCCAGGAGAGCAGAGGAGTAGATTGTCCATGGCAAATGGCAGTTCCAGGAGAGCGGAAGAGTAGACTGTGCAGTGAGAGCTGTAACTTGGATCGTAAAAGTGGCTCCACCAGAGTAGTGGACTAGATAGTCCAGTGTGAGCAGCCTTCTCACTCGCTACTCTACCCTCAGACGTTTGATTACAAGAAAATATAAGTACATTGTGAGATTAATGATACTCTTCTCAGTTGATTCAAATTTCCAAAGCGCAGAGGCAGACTTTTCAAATCCTATTTACGGAAAAATTTTGCGAATGCCGGATCGTCGTTGAATTAAATTAGGTAATGGCAATCAAACGAATGATTGCCAATCACTTGTGAGGAAACTCTGGAATTAGTTGTCTAAGTCAGGAACTTGTAGAAATCAATGGCTTGAAGCATATATGAGTTAAATTCAATAGAGTAAATACAGCTAAACATCAGCAATATATATGAGCTCGTCTAGGATAGGGGTAACCCCTGTCTACTTTTGACTGTTTAGAGTAAAGGCAGTTCCTGTCTACTTTTGAGTCTATAGCAAAGGTTGCCCCTGTTTACCATTGACGGTCTAAAGCAGGAGTAGCCCCTGTATCCTCTTACTGTCTGGAGCAGAGATAGCTCTTGTCAATATTTTACTGTCTAGAGACGGAGTAGCTCTTGTCTACATATTTTTTACTGTCTAGAGCAGCGGTAGCCCCTGTCTACATATTTTGGCGGTTCAGAGAGGAAGTCCTCAACAGATATCTCGCTATTCAAATGTGGTTCGCAGGTAAATCTTGACTGGACTTTTTCTTTAAAGAATTGAGTTGCATTCCGCGTTAAAAGAAATGTTCCTCTTTCACATAAATGAATTCGACAATACTTGATTTTCATGGCCCTCTCTGCCGAAAAGCTTCCCGATCTCTGCCTGCTGCGCGGGAAAGCTATAATAAATCTAACATACGTAAACTCAAATACTCACGAACATCTGAGGCGCGAGATCACTGTGGTAATACCTCCAATTAGTGTACCTGACCATCGCAACCGATTTCCCCAACTAACTAACTCCCAGCCCATGTAACCTGGACCAGAGCACCTGGAATTTCCTGTGATTTTGACCACCCACGCGCAGGTATCGCCGCCTCGTAGATCATTCTTGGAGGGGCGGCGAAAAAGTTGGACTATGCACGTCTCTCACGCTTCATAAATCGCTCCAATGCTCCTTGGAGCGTGAAAAATCGTGACAACTTAAGCGTGAAGCTCAGCCGCTCGAGGCTGGCGGCGCTGGAGCGTCTTCAGGTGACGGGCACAGCGGTGAAAGATGTCCGGAAATTCTGCTTCGAAGTCGGCCTTATTATCTTGAGAGCCGACGAATAATTCATCGAGCGATGGCTTTGCCAAGGACCTGAGGCTTTCCGGGTGATTGGATGAAGTGGGTCTGGTGAGCGAAGGTGTACAGCTGCCTATTATAAATGGGGTCTGGAGAGCGAAGATCTATGTACATCTACTTTCCTTGAAGGGGTCTTGGTAAGCGAAGGTAAACAGCGGCCTTCCATTGAGATATTCATATGCTAATTCCCGGAAATCCTCAGTAAATTTTCTGAAGTGACGGAAATTTTCTGGAGTGTCTGCGTAACGGAAGCGGCAGCTCTACTACCCCAGCACGAGCATCTGGGACGAGATTCTTAACGTGTTGCCACACTCACTACGAGACAGAGGAGCCATACAACCAGCTGGATTGGACATCAAGAAACGGTCATCGGTTTTGGTCCATTAAAATTTGGGCAAATTCGTAAAGATTTACGTGAGTTTCTCGAAGCAATACAACGAGAGATCAGGCTTGAGGTCATTTGAGTTCGTCTCGTCTGGGCTACGATTGCAAACAGGAGCGACCGTGACATCATTTGCTTCTGAGACTCTAACACGACTTGGGTATTTTGCTGTCAGGAATATGGACTTTGAAATATGTCAGGAGTATGGATCCTTGTAATAAGCACATGTTCTGCTATCGTGAGTGTATGGCTGGACGCTATTTTTTCAGGAGTATGAACCTAGATACTCTAGTGTCAGGAGTAGGAACCAAAACATTGTACTATCTTGAGTATGAACCTTGGTATACTGTAATTAAAATTGAAACATAGACATCTTATCATAAGGAGTTTGAACATACACATTCTGCCATAATTAGCACATACGTAGGCATAATGCCACAATTAGCACGAACGTAGACATGATGCCACAATTAGCACGAACGTATGTAGATATGATGCCACAATTAGCACGAACGTAGACATGATGCCACAATTAGCACGAAGTTGACATGCTGCCACCATCAACACAAACGTTGACATGCTGCCACCATCAACACAAACGTTGACATGCTGCCTCCATCAACACTAACGTTGACATGCAGCCTCCATCAAAACATTCACCAGACAAACCAGCACAAAAGACACGCCCCCGCTCGAGCTCCACTACCGCGCTGCAGCAGCCCTGAAGATCACAATTGATCATATCGGCAATCCATTCTGGATTAGGCCGATTTCTATTTCATTCATGAATAAAATCACCATAACGTCGGCCCCGCCAATCCTCCTATGACATAATGCAGCCTACAGCAGCAGCCTGAAGCTGTAGCCTGCAGCTGTAGCTCGCAGCTGTAGCTTACAGCTGCAGGTCGCTCCTCGCATGCGTCTTCGCCGCGGGTTTTCGTTGGGAGTTTTAGATCAGCGAGAAAATTTTGCGAAGAAATCGGCAGACTCTGGACGCAGGGACAAATTTGCTCATCGAATTCTAACGATTTTGGAACTGCAAGAAAGCTAAGTTTCTTGGTATTATTATTTTCTTGCCGCTCAGTTGTGCAATGATGATATCCACATGTATCTGTAATATTTTGTGTTGTGCAATGTTAATGGTTGTGCAATGATGATATTCACCTGCATCTGTAATATTTTGTGTTGTACAATGTTAATTGTTGTGCAGTGATGATATCCACTTGTATTTGTAACATTTGGTGTTGTACAATGTTAATTGTTGTGCAGTGGTGCATCTGTCACATTTGCTCAAGCTATGGGCGTGTAGTGCAAAGGTCGTCGAGCAGCACCTCGAAACTTCGAGAATCTGCGCAGTGTAGATTTTCTTAATTTCTTGATACGCCAGTCAGAAAAGATTACACTTCAGTCAGCTCATTACCTGCTCTACACTGACCGCCCAGTCAGGAGAGAAAACCATATTAGGTTTTATTCGATACCAGACCACCCGTAACCCGTTGGGTCACCATACCAGACCACTCGTAACACGTTGGGTTACCTTACTAGACCACCCGTAACCCGTTGGGTCATCATACTAGACCACCCGTTACCCGTTGTGTCGCTATTTCAAAGTCCAGTTCAGGGCTCTCACTATTCTTCTTCATTCACTAAGAAATATTCAGAACCTAAGAAAACAATTCATCCACTGTAGTTCCAGTGAACCGTAACCATGATACGATGGGAAAGCCCTTATTCGATTGCTAAGAAATGAGTTTTGAATTTCTGCCCCATGTTATTACTGAAGAGCGCGCACGGCTTCAAGCAAGGCGATCAGAGCGTTGGTATTACAGAGATGAGCTCTGCTCAAGCTCGATGTCTGCTAGCTTCTTTTAGGATTTTCTTCCCGCGGAGAAGAATCTTGTGAAATGTGATCCCGTGCTCTCAGCAGCAGCCGCGGAGCTGCATTGTAAAACTCTACGGGAAACGCATGCCTCGTTTCCGCCACTCTTTCTCCCCAAGGAGGTCTCGATATCATTTACTCTCGATGATATTTATCAGATCAGTATTAAATTCAGAGTTAACGGCAGACTATAAAGAACTATCGAAGGCTGGGATACGCACCGAGAGCCAGTTTAAAATTTTACGAGATTTTTCATCATTTGCATGTGTCTTATAACTTACTCGTGAAGAAGCATAAAAATAACCCGATAGGTTAATCCCGAACTAATTTTAAGGTGGAGTAAATACTTGACCTCCAGGCCTACATACACGCAGTGCTCATCATGCATGCACAAAGACTTGATATTATAAAATAATAAAAGTTCGGAATGTGTAAGGCAAAGAAGCTACATAGGAGCTGTGAATACAGGAAGACATTTATTAAGCAAAATTTCCTAATCAAAATGTAGTTTTCAAAAAATATAAAGAAGTGATGGTGAGAGAGCAACGTTATGCCGACCAATATAATAAATACAAAGTAATGCAACACTTTTCCCGCCAATATACATACTGTTTCCTTACCTCTAGACCCACACTATTGAGGAGATGCACGTCCTTTTTTTAACGATCTTGAACACAAAGGAGAATTCTTGGGGCACTCCCAACATTGTTGCCAACATTTAGCTCTGCTAGTATGAACACTGCAGAATATAATTCAGTATATAATTCAGTATGAGCACTGCAGAATATAATTGTACCGTTAATCATCATGATCAACAAATCTAATGTACGCGTGGAATACTAGCGATAGTAATTCCGACTTCTCTTACATTCGCTGCCTCTGTTGCCAATTATTGGGTCATTCCCTTGCACTTCATTGCGATCTCACTACGTTCATTCGCAACATTTAATCCCAATTCCGATTATAACGAAAATTTTTGATTTAAAATTAATCAATCCTCGCTAAAAAGTATCAAAGGTTAACCCTTAAGCAATATTTTGTGAGGCGTGATAGTCTGTAGCTTGAAGTGTCGTCAATAATGGTTTGAAATTTAGGCCCGAATTGTATGCTGTGAAGACTTACATTGTTGGATAAAATTAATTTATTCATCAACCAAATTTTTAAAATTTCTACTGGGGTGCATCTTGAACGACACTTTTGTTATCTGACAATTACTGATGAATTCCTGAGTATTTATGTGAATTTCCATTGCATTCGTACCTTCTATACATTTCTAATTATTGCAAAATTATCATTTCGAAAGTATTTAATTTCTGCAGATATGTAGGAGTACCTTTACAAGATTTTTCATAGTTTTCGGTCAATGTCTCAAAAACTAACGAAAGCTTTTGAAACGAATGAATGCGATATTAAGCATTCAATTAAAATTTGGAATACGAAATAAGTTATTCGAATCCACTCCAATGGATAACTTTGCTCAAGTCACTAAGACGGTTGTCTTAGCATGAGAGTATGCGTTAGAGCAATGGTGCGGTCGCAAACCGTCTCCAAGAGATACTTCACGAATGACGTGTTGACTTGAAGCTATTTTAAAAAAATGTCACGCTGTTAACTGTTCGCTTCTGTTTATTCAACCGAACTCGGGAAGCTATGACTTAGAAGTAATTTTATACATCTTCGTGTTTTACTAAGAGTTCTTGAGCTCCTCAATTTCTCAACACGACTGTACTAACACAGCACGCATTGATGCATGATTATTTATGTACATATCATTGTCCAGTGACGTTAGAGCGATACGTGAGGGTAGAGACAGAACCCAAACTCATCCCCGGCCATTTTCAACGTCGAAAAGAAATATTCGCACCACAAATCTTCCGCCTGTTTTCCCCGGTTACGAAAGAGGAGCTTTTACGTACGACACACAACGCTGCCTTCCCAGAAGCCTTTCCGTTTGAGAGATATGATGCCGTAATTTTATCAGGCTTAACAGATTTTTTGGGCGGCCGCAAGCCCACATCCATCATGTTCTTGCGCCGCACGAATATTGCGTCTGATGCGAGCGCGATAGCACGCAATATTCCAGCCCTTCCTTGAAGGCCTAGCTAGCGCCAAGGCGGATGTGCCACCTCAGCTGGAGCGAAACTTTTCTCAGAAACTCTCCGGACATTACTCCCAAGTTTTAGTTTACTTGAGTGCTGGGTTTCTTCTTTATGCACTTGATTCTCTCCTTTAATTTGTGCCGCCACAGACGCTCACAAGCGCGTCGTAACTCAAGCGGCGAGTAATTTTATCGCTCTTATTTCATGCCATGTTGGACGGCCGCGGCTGATTCAGATTGAGTGCTGTGAGATACAAGAGAAAACACGGCTCTTTAATGCCGGAACACGCAATTTTCGTGAGCAGATATCTCTTATCTGGGGTGCCTCATTAAGTCTGGATAAAGAGCACACTGAAAAATAAACTAACCATCCTTTCAGTGAACTGTCACATTGAGTCCCTCAGTGTGCAGATTAGGAGTCCGCATTCTCTGTTGAAACCTTTTAATTTATTCCTTATATTCGTGTCTGATAATGCCAGCTGCTTACATTCATTTAAAGGCAATTAGGCTGTAACATAATTTTAATTTTGAATTTTCACGCAAAAAACAAGAGCTGAATGTTGTGGTATACCTTGCCTGTACAAATTTCTCTATTTAAATTGTTGTTTACGCGATGTTTCCCATTAAGATATTCTTAATTTGATACACAAAATGTATTAAAAAAGGGTGTACCACAGTTTAATCGTTCATGAAATGTTTATTTTATGCCATGAAATTTGTCTTCGATGTTCATGGGGAACAAAATTAATCTACTTATTTGTTAGTGCCTTTAATGCATTTCCTGACATCAAATACACCTTTTTTCAGTATATTTAATAAACACTCTATGATCAGTTACAGCGAGCTCGCACTTCTTGGCCAGAATCTGAATAAGTGGAATTAAAAACCGCCATTTCCTTTATCTTTTCGTTACTTAACGTGATATGGGCTGTAAAATAAGTGGGACTAAATAAAGTCGTTTTCTTCATCTTTTCGTTGTTTAAAGTAATATGGGTTGCAGCCTTCAGCCAGATCACCTCACGAGCCCGTTCAGTTTTGTAATCACTGAAAAGTTTACAAAGAATGGAATGAGACTAAATCGAACGAAATCCACTGCATTTCCCCTTCGAAGGCCCTACTCAACTCCTAAATGAACGAAACATTATGAGAGCCGTCGTTGGCATATCTCAAGCCCTCGTGTGCATTTTCACTCTCGTTTTGACCGAAAATATAAGAATTTAAGTCTTTATCAACCGGAAGCACAGTACGGTCCCGTTTCACGATTGCGCTTTTAGTTTTTTGTAAACTACCAAATGCAGCCGTATTGCATGTATGCATAAGGCAGAGGTTAATTTTTCGTATCAATGCAAAAGCAGTCTCATCGCAAAAACAGTTTGGCCGTTAATGGATTAGGTCTAAGTTGCACTATTTCCAAAGCTCAAAATTCTTGATAATGGACCATATTCACCAAAGTTCACCCCAAACAAAGGTTTTTCTGAACACTTTAACCGTTCATAGGAGAGTGACGCAGTCACAAACATACACAAAACTGACTCACATACCCACACACACACGCACACACACTCACACACATGGGTATGTTGTATACACGTACTACCGCTTGCAGCTTGCACTGAAGTACTACCGCTTGCAGCTTGCACTGACGTACCACCGCTTGCAGCTTGCACTAACGTACATCGCTGACGCTTGCACTGAGAGCTTGATGTTTCACACTGCAGCTCCCTGGGGGCCCAGAATCATTTTTTCCGACTTTGCTTTGGTGAAACACGAGCGTTTCTTGCGCTGGTCCGTCACCGTCAGCATTGCCAGCGGCGTTGGAGGGGCGCTGCAAACAAAGCCTTTTCCGCTCGTTCCCTCCTTCGGCTGGAGGGAGGGACGGGGAGTGGCGGCCGAAATAAAGGAAGACTTTTTCCTTGAGTTTGTCAGAGCAAGCTGTGCCTGATTATTCTAGGATGACTTGAGGAGGATATCCTGTAAATAGTCTCCTTCCCGCCTCCTCCCTGCAACTGACGTTGTCGTGGTGCTTCCCAAGAGGGTTTACGCTCGTTATCATCACCTATCGGTGAGAGTCATTTCGAATTTTGTGATGATAAAGTCCCATGCGTCGACGTCGTCTCCTCGGTCTCGGCCTGCCCGAGGGACATAGTATCGAAAGTGCAAAAAGGTGTGATGTTCTCACGAGATTTTAATCTTCCTGCCCGGAGGCGTGGGGTACTTAATTAATAGTGGACCGCACGGCTTATTTCTCTCGCTATTTCTTATATGTTGTTGCATGATGGATAGGTGGAAATATTGTGTACGTTGTTTCACTACGTTTTGCATGTTTGGTCAACTACGTTTCTTGGGTTTACTTATCTACACATTTCCCTACAGTTTGGGTTCGGTCCCCACGCCGTAAAATCTGATTATTAAGCTTGTTGACCGACCTGAACCCCCTTGAACCCCTGGTGAGCAGCATGGCTTAAACTTTAGTCTTCTAGCCAGCACGGCTTACACTCTAGTCTACTGGTCAGCGCGGCTTACACCTTAGTCTACTGACCAGCATGGCTTACACTTTAGTCTACTGGTCAGAACGGCTTACACTTTAGTTTACTGGTCAGCGCGGTTTACACTCTAGTCTACTGACCAGCACGGCTTAAACTTTAGTCTACTGACCAACATGGCTTACACTTTAGTCTACTGGTCAGCGCTGCCTAAACTTTACTAATATGGTAAGTTAAACTACCAATATGGTGTAGGACCTCCACGAGCACAAATAATGGCGGCAATTCTGAGCGGTATTGAGTCCTAAAGTGTCCTAATGTACACCTGGTCGATTTTAAACCTCTCTTGCACCAACTGACCTCGTAAAGCGGCGACACTGCGGGGACGGCCTTCTCGACGTCTAACTTGTCGTTTTAGGTGGTTCCACAAATTTTCTATTGCGTTCATGTCTGGGGACTTAGACGACCAATCTTCAATGTCTGACATATCCTGCGTGGCTGCCGTGTCAATTAATGACAGTTTTTGCTCAATGCGCCTGGTAGTTGTCATCTCCGACAAGAGCTCGGCAAACAATACGCTGGAGCTAAAAGAAAACAGGTGTTTAATTTCTTGTCCGGAAAGCTTGTTTATTTTTCTCGAACTATCCGCGACAAAAAATCTAGAAACAAACCACCGTCATCTCGGGCACCACTTTTCAACACCGTGATGCATGGGCCAGCTCTGCCTCTCCCTCCCTCTCCCTCTCTCTCCCTCTCTCATTAGTATAAAAACGAGCGGGAAAACCAACCCGCTGTGTTCTTTTTGAAGCATTACCACACAAATAACTTGTAAAAGGGACTCGCTGGAGCAGCTCCCCGCGGCGGGTGAGGAAGAGCCGCGCCGTGCGAGCCATTAGGGCCTCATCGGCTCATATATTCCGGTCAGCGCAGAAAACGAAGTGTTCCAGCGCAGTTTCTCACGAAAACACCACAAGACCTTTTGGGGAACTGACCTGGTTCAGTATTGGAAAAGAAATCATAGGAGCTCTTGAAGTTTGAGCTGCGGGAATTCCAAAAGAGAACTCGGCTTCTCGAATACAAAAGAGAAGGGGAAGCCCGACGTCTTCTGCCCCCACCATGAGGGGCTGGGGGGCGGTGCGGTTGTGCAGCGCAGGGTGGACGGTCTGGGTTGAAAACAATGCTAGGTTGAAGGAGACTTTCTATTGCAGATAATTCTGGGTTGAATAGAGCTCAGGATTGAAGATGCTGGGTTGAAGATAATGTTGAGTTGAAGAAAATAGTGGCTAGATGACAATATTGAGTGGGCTTTAGAATCGCTCTATCTTCTTATTTGATTATATAACAAGATTTATTTGCATTTTTTACACAAAAATTTCAGTGAGATTTGACACTTGCCGAGCTCGATATCGCTCTAATCAGGGTAAAGCGGTTGTATTTTGCAACCGATCTAACGCTCTACGCGAGGGACGACTGCAAAGCGGTTGTACATTGGAACGAATAAAGCGCTCTTTGCGGGTTACAGCGGTTGTTTATTGGAACCGGTCTAGCGCTGTACGCGTAGAGGACTGCACTTTGATAACAGGCTTCGATCAAACGGAAAAATAAATTGCCAATTTGCCAAAATTGGCGTTTCTTTGGAATCTCAATTCTACTCTCGTTTGTGATATACATCTCTTCGAGGGGGGAGGATAAAATGTTTTATATCCAGCTTGCATTCATGCACAATGTTTTTACATCAACACTTGGTAGTAAATCATGTGCTGCCGAATAATGGATGACAGTATATAAGCTCATTTATGTTTTTCATTTAGCTTTCATGCAATTTTCGATCATTCTGAAAAAAATTGTAACTTCCAAATTTGTATCTTCCAAATTTGTAACTCCCAAATTTGTAACTCCCAAATTTGTATCTTCCAAATTTGTGACTTCCAAATTTGTGACTTCCAAATTTGTNGGCGCACGACTCATAACAGACAGAGAAGACGCTGCCACCAGTAGTGTCGTAAGAGCACAATTTCATTTTCTGTTACTAACCTAACCTCTCAAACAAAGGTGCTTCGAAGTTCATTTTTGAAACCGAGGATTATTTTGCTAAATTCCCCTTGCTGGGATTTTATCCTGTTGGGATTTTACCCTGGTGGTATTTTACCCTGGTAAGATTTTTTCACCATGCTCTTTCTTTCTTCCATTCAGTTTCCTTTCCCTGCCTGAAATTCGCCATTTTGCCCTGGCTTATGCTCTTGCTGGTGTCCTCCAGAAGGCTCGGGGCCTAATTTTCCTCGAAATTCCGCCTCTGTGCCCCAATTTCCCGGAAATTTTCTGTCCTGGCAGCCCACCTGTCTCGAGGTGAACCTTGCAATGTTGGATTCAAATTTCAATTTTGCTTTATAGATTTTCCCAGCCAATGTGCAGCGTTCAAGCCACCTGTCCTTAGTTTTACCTTGCAATTACCACCCCAATTATAATGTATCAATAACAGTCCAAGAACAACCAGGAAACCACATCCATAATTTCAACCTGCCGATAACAGCCCAAGAACTATCAGCCAATTTCAGTCTCAACACGAGACCACTCCTAGTCCCCAAGTGTAAGTAATTGGGAGTATTCTGGGCCGATCGCATCCCCACTCTCCCAGCCTCAGCTCCCTAGTCTCCCAGCCTCAGCTCCCCAGTCTCCCAGCCTCAGCTCCCCAGTCTCCCAGCCTCAGCTCCCCACTCTCCCAGCTTCAGCTCCCCAGTCTTCCAGCCTCAGCTCCCCAGTTTCCCAGCCTCAGCTC